>JAHWFP010254807.1:67487-86027 GCA_023313725.1 Lithobius niger
CCCCCCCCCCCCTAGCGTCGTCCCTGAAAATATATATATGTGCATGGCGACCACTAGACAATCGTTTCTTTTACAGCTAAGGTAGTTTGGCTGTTTTCAGGCATGTGAGGATAAATAACAATGCGACAAAAAAGGCTGAAACTTGTTCGATCGGGAGACTTTGGTCGCCTGACGCATAAAAGTCACTGTTATAGTGACACAGCTTAACGTTTTCTTGTTGAAAAAACGATGTGAATAACGTTGATATTTGCCTAATTACTGCTGGCGACTAGTAACCCCATTTCTTGCATCACGAAATAAAGTTCTTTCATGCGGTAAATAAAGCTGGTTCTTAGCTCATTTTACAGGTATTGCTTTGTAAATGTGCCCTTTTCATATGGACCTTTCTAATTGGTCAAGTGGTTCAGGGGTTAGGGAGCTCTAAACTACCAAATTGATTGTTTTATTTTGTTTTAAACATTGTTATTATGCAACAATGCCAATCAGCAAACGTCAGCTGCAAGACGTAGACTAGAGAAAACAAGAATTTCACAAAGAAATACATAAACTGCTTATGCAAAAAAGATTATCAAGCTGGATGTAGTGTATTCGAAGTTTGAGCAGGACAGCAATGTTGTTGCTTGCCACTCATTGTTGCTTTATAGAAACAAATTATCACCTTTGTTTGAATACTCCAAGTTGTTAAGGGAAATTCAGTAATGGTTCAGCAGAGAGCACGTCTGACGGGGAAACAAATTTAAATGTCAAATAGTTATCTCGAGTCAGAATTCAATGCTGAAGCCATATAACTACCCGAATTGCCAATATGCGTAGAATACTGGGACAGCCTTGCCGGCGAACCGTAAAGTAGCCGCCATTTTTTTTCAGTGGGTCGCCCAAAGCCGAACAACAGATAGAATTCCGTTTTCCGTGCATGTTGTCAAAACCTGAAATGGTGGGCTAGTTCCGGTTCAACTTCAAACATAATGGGCAAAATTTTTTAGTCAAGGACCTAGATCCACTCATATGCAAACGATTTAATCATAAACTGTTGCCTACCAAAGCCTACATTTTGCTGGCACGTGTTCTCATTGAAAATCAAGGAACATCGACTGCTATTCAGGCACTTTCGGTCTGGCGCTAATAATTGATACGCATCAACCGTTCAAATAAACGACTCGAGTGGGCCTTGACGTCATTAGACAATCGCCACGACTCAACCCCCGTCTGCATCTCAAAAACTGCTTTATGCATAAAAAGCAAAAGCAGTTAAAAACGGTTTTGGTTTGTGTATAGGTAGTTTCGTTTGTACAAGCAGCTCCTTGAGCAACGTTTCATAACAGTACAAAACCTTAAAACAATGCTAATCAGCAAATAATGCTAATCCGCAAACGCAAGTAAGCTGAACATTAAATTAATAAACAAAAACGGAACGTTAAATGTTTAGAGTAAGGGTCTAAAAGTCAAAACCTAGAAGGAACACGGACAAGCTTTGACAGTAAGGGTCTAGGTATAAAATTTTGTAAGAGGCTGGTAAGCATTAGACCCTTACTACCCGGTGGTTAGCTTAGTTCCAGTCTATTCGGACAGAATGTGTATGAACGGTTGTATCAGGTTTCTTTGTTCTTAGAATATTGTTATAGAACTTTAGGAACACAATTTTCTTGTGAAGTTTGGCATTTTGTCTTTTGATGCTTTAGAATTTTTTATTATATTTCGTAGATTTACGGTGGAAGATAACCAGTAATGCTCTCTGCTGAGAATACCCTACCATGTTACTAAATGGACAAATAGTTTTTGACATAAAACAAAGCAGCAAACGTATACCAACCACTGGATCATCACATGGGTCTTTGTAGGAAGATTTCCAGTTTTTCGTCAAAATGTATTTATTTCTGACCACCGGGTAGTAAGGGTCTAATGCTTACCAGCCTCTTACAAAATTTTATACCTAGACCCTTACTGTCAAAGCTTGTCCGTGTTCCTTCTAGGTTTTGACTTTTAGACCCTTACTCTAAACATTTAACGTTCCGTTTTTGTTTATTAATTCGTGTTACTTTTAGAATTGCAGCTAAACTGTAAAACAGTGCAGTTATCGGTCCAAATTGAAAGTTTAACACAGAAACCCTAGGCTGACTCTTACTAACACTGTTAATAATTGAAACAAATCCTTTAATCTTCAGTCTTGCAGCTGGCGTTTGCAAATTGGCATTGTTGCATAATAACAATGTTTAAAACAATGTAAAACAATCAATCTGGTCGTTTAGAGCTCCATAACCCCTGAACCACTTGACCAATTAGAAAATGCCTTATGGAAAGGGCACATCTACAGAGCAATACCTGTAAAATGAGCTAAGAACCAGATTCATAGGACAAATGGTTTGACCTGTAGAGAGGACAGACGAAAGTATCCCCAGAACAACAACAACAAGAAGAAGCAGAACAAGAAGTTGTCTATTTGGCCCCTCTCTGTATCTCGGGTTTGGCTGGACCGAATTTCACAATTTTTGGACTGTAGAGAGGCCTTGACTAGTCGAGGCTGGATTCCAAATTTGGTTTTAAAATGTTGACTTTTGACGGCGTTATAAGCTCTCAAAGTTAAGAGTTTAACACAGAGACCCTAGGCTGACCCTTACTAACACTGGCTACCGCCAGTGTTAATACCGTGCGTTTGCAAAGTAATACTGCAGTACTAATAAGAATTAGTAATCATATGAAAAAAGGTGACTGCTGTCCTCATCAAATGGAACGAAAGCCCCCCCCCCCCCCCCCAAAAAAAAAAGAAATGGACAGAAAGCTAGATTGGTGTTTCCATCTCATGTTTGTTTTTCTCCGTAATTGTAAAGATGAGGTAATACTAATTGGCGGAGCGAGCGAGCAAAGCGTAGCCTATAACGGACACCAAATTGCAAAATGTTGGTGTCTTGGTCCGTTGGTCTGTTGGTTGCACATTTTTAGTCTGGGTGGAGCCCAAACGAAAGATCGGATTGGAATGAAATTTGGTACAACACTTGATACCCCAAACAGTATTGTTGAGCCAAAATTTGACGTAAATCGAACAATTATTACGGGATAAATAACAAATTTTCGAATTTATTTCTAACACTCACCATTGCAAATTTGGAATCGTGAATGGTTAAGGAATTTCGACGACGCATACACCTTGCTGGCAGTCAAGTGAACTTGAAGAAACACGGAATATTTAATTTTCGTTTCTTCTTTCTAGCTGATAACCTTTTTCGACGTAATTCAATGAAATAATAACATTTGGCCTTTGCACTCAACCACTACAGGAAGAAACGCAAACATAAAAAACAACAGGATTCCGGTACGATACACTTTAGCATCATTTGAAAAAACGAATGCTTGGTGGGATTACCTTCAGCATGGCAACGAAACTGGTATTTACACTAACGATGGAAATCCCGAATATGAAACCGAAATCGTCGTATCACGGCGAAGCTATACATATAAAACGAACTATACATCGGACGACGTATTTAAACACAGCACGAAACAACAATAATGTCTGCATCTAAAAATTTAAATATCCCTCGTTGCCACGGTAACGAGTGGACTCGAACCGTGGTGCATTAATGAATAGGCTTAATCTCAAACGCAGCTGCTACTTACGAAATACAAATGACGACTAAATATTAGGCCTAAAAGCTACAAATTAGGCCTAAAGGCTAAAGTAGGTCTAAGAGCTAACACTTTTTGACCTACAATATTGGATCGTTACTGTTAGATTATAATGTGGTTTTAAAATCGCTGTCGCCGTGCGTGATAGAGGTGTGCGCATCAATATTTTCGTTGGTGGCATTGTCAAGACTAGTGTTAGACCAGCGGCAGCATTGCCAACCTGCTGAATTTTTTAATTATTGTTAAAAACTATCGCTCAGATGATTGTTTGGCTTACAGTGAAATGCTTTATTATTAACATTTTGTAATCTAGGGAAGGCATTTTGCGCGGCAGTAATTATTGTTATAAATAATGTCAGAATTATTAGCAGCGGCAGCCCAACCAGCCACGACAAACGTGCCGTTTTATTTTTATCGGCGGCGATGGTAGCGGCGATGGCCCACATCTTTAGTGTCGGAACAGAGGACTGAAAGCCGAAGGCTCGAGTCAAATTAATACAGAAGCAAACCTATTTACGTTGCCTTTTGGACTTATGTGACAGACTGCCTGAGCGGGGAATCGAACCCACGACATTTGGAAGAGACCTCGGTCTCTGGTTCCAAAGTTCGTGAGTTCGATTCCGTGCTCAGGCAGTCTGACGTACAAATCCAACAGGCAACGTAAATAGGTTTGTATCTGTATTAATTTAGTGTCAGATGTGGAAAGAAGCTAAACAGACACTAAATGATGGAGCAAACGAAAGCCTATTAATATAATATTAATAAATTATAAATAAGATAGCTTTGGCCTATTTGAAAATAAAGCTAAAATAAGACAAAGGCCTGCAAATAACAAAAGTACGTCACACCAAAGGAAAATAGCCCAAACTAGCCGAATGAGCATTTCTTCTAGATTTTTAGGGAGCATTAACAAATATGGTATAAGTCATTAAAATAAACACTAAATATAAATTAGAAATAAAGGTCTGTTCGCTCCGCCTACAATAGGCGCAAAGCCTGTTTCCTAGTTTATTTCAAACTTGATGTAACCCATACAAGTTTCTCTTTGAGACTTCGGGATACAATTAAATAAATAAACAATTAATAATAATTGCTAAAAAAAATGGATTGCATCAATTTGGACCAATAATATCTGATATCTACCCCAGAACAAACTTTTTAAGGATTCCCGCCAAACTTTTCGGCCGTTTGAAGTCGTGATATCAAACGCCTAGCTCCTTCGCCAAGCTAATCCCACCGACTAATACTTCAAACGTTAAATGAAATAATTGAAAATTGCGCAGTAAGCCATTTTCTTATATTGCATTTAACCTTCGAACTGTTACTCAGTGGGATTAGCTTGGCGGAAGAAGTTGGCCTTTGTTATCACGACTTCACAAGGCCGAAGCTTGGCGGGAAGGCTTAACAAGCTTTGTTTTGGGGTAGATTGGCCTAATTACTTACTTACTTACTTACTTACGAGATAAGTTAGAAACTAACACTTACGAATTAATTTGCGGCTCATTTGTTGACTGGGTGCAGTTACCATACATCAAACGACGAGTCCGTCTGGTCGAGCGAATGATCCAGAATAAGGGAATGGGTGTGTTCAGTAAACCCATCAAACAGTTAGGGTTCACATCTCAGCAGGGTTGATTTAAAACACACTGCTATTTCTACCAAAACTAATAAACATGTCACCAGAAAAGATACATAAAATAGATATTGTGTGGTGTTCCATGTCGTCTGCTCTTTCCCCTGGAGACCGTTACGTCTGGGAATCCAAAAGGTATTTTAATACACCGTCTCAAAGAACACGCAGCCGCAGTCAGAAGGCTGAGACCATGGGTAGCCAGCCTGGATTTGTCCCGTTCACCAAACATGGGAAGGTTGGAGCAAGTAAACGACTTTGGGGGGCGGGGAACCTCCGTTAACGTACATCATACGAAATAGTCCTACATCAGTGAACGGAGGTCGGGTCAAGGTCACACCACGTCGCGTTGCGGACCACTAAACTTAAAGGAGTAAGTAGTCATACTGTTAAATATTGAAAACAGGATTTGCTTTCCTATGAATACCAAACACCGGTTGAAGTCAGGGAAAGTTGGCAGTTCAGTCATAACTATTCCAGCTCAGTGATGCTACAATGGTATGATTTTTTTTTAAATTGCAACTCGATTGCAAGTGGGTCGACTGCGTTTCGTGGTTGTTGGTTACATAAGAGCCTGGTGTACCTTGTTTTTATACTTCAGGTGGCTGCATTTTAACACGACTTTATTCGTAGAGGAGTGTGTAGATTTATGGTACCTCTTTAGCTTTAAATTAGAGTTTTTACGGATAACAGTCAATTCATATTCTGTTGTTTATTTTAGCACTGATGAATAGCATATTAGGCCAATACTATCAGTGTTATCTTTTGGCAGGATAATCGAACACAATAAGGGATAAGGGGGGGGGGTGGTTTACTTGCGGAAATTAATCAAAGCGCAGTTATTATTCGTTCTTGTAATGTTTATGGTTATAAAATACGGTCAGGTAGTGAAATATACAAGTGAAAACACCAAAATTGACCATCTTTATGTATATATACAGGGTGGGGCAGAAAGGACGGAACACCCTTGGCAATCAAAGATGGTTAATGTTAGGAGAATGAAACTTTGCATGGTATGCAGGCGAACGGGGGGCCAACTAACCATGAATCGATCACTGACCTTGACGCATATTTTCAAGGTCATCGTGATGCTAACTTTTTAACTATGCTTCGTAGAACTCCAGTTTAAATTATAAACTTGTAGACATTGGCAAGGCATGGCCATTGCAAGAAACAGAACGAAATTCTGTACTCTAGTTTAGGAGTTACGAAAATTGCAAGCATCATTTTGTTGTGCTGACCGAGTGGCTTTCCTGCCTAACAGTGAGTGTAAAATTAAGTCCAGTGGTCCTCAAAGTACATGAAGCATGCTTGGAAACAAACAGCAACTGACACACTGATGACTCGACACTAGCTCAACACAACCTGCTACATTACACGTATAAACAGAATGGTGCTGCAAACTACAGCATCTTATGCAAGTTGGCATAGTTTAGTCACCCTGGACCAGGTCGTCTAGAAATGAAACTAATGTTGTTCCTCCCTCAGGTTAACATTTCTGATTTTGTTTCAGAGCTGATCACGGTTAATGAATTATGCCAATTTGCGTATGCTGCCAACACCATTACCTACCAGTACAATGCATGGTGTACGAAAGAGCCTGACAGAACTGTTTGGCAGGAAAGCCACTTGGCCAGCACAACAGAATGATTCTTGTAATGCCCGTAACTCCTAAACTAACGTACCGAATTTCGTTCTGTTTTTTTGCATTGGCCATGCCTTGCCACTGTATACAAGTTTCTAATTTACACTGGGGTTCTACGAAGCATAGTTAAAACGTTAGCATCACGATGACCTTGAAAATATGCGTGAAGGTCAGTGATCGATTCATGGTTAGTTGGCCCCCCGTTCGCCTACATACCATGCAAAGTTTCATTATCCTAACATTAACCATCTTTGATTTTCAAGGGTGTTCTGTCCTTTCTGCCCCACCCTGTATAATCGGCTTAGGTTGAACCTTGGGTGGCCCGCGAGAGGAATATGAGATGGAGAGAGCAAATAAAACGGCAAAAGTTAGGTGTACTGCAGGCAATGCCTGCTACAAGGGGCTGCTAAGCTCCAACACCAGCGAGGGAGGGGGGGGGGGAGTAATTGGTAGATGGTCAGCAGACATTTTCATTTCATGCTGCCCAGTACAGCGTTTCGCTAGGATGCCAGGTAGAGCTGGTATTAACTATAGTTCTTGGCGCTGCATGTCAGCCTTATGAACCATCTGAACGGACGTTCGTAGCGAGTGAATGGCTTCGTTAACATTCAGCAGACAGCATGCTTGTTTTGCGCAGTTTGTCCGTAATGACTTAGGTAAAAACGTGCACCCCATTTACGCATTTTGGAACTGCTACCGCTCGCTCTACATGAAGAGAGGTAACGTAACCTCCAATAACACCGTCGCTTTAGCCAAACAAACCGGTTTGACAGCCAACAATTTATGTTCTACGCCACAGAGGATGGACGCGTTGGCTATCGCTGCAATCCCAGGACCATTATCAAATTTACGGTCGCCACCTGGCGTCGTCAAGTAGCATGACAAAGACATTAATCGCAACCCAGAAGCGTGCGCTGCGCAGCTGTTTGCTGCCATGGACTAGGGTTAACGATTTAAGTTGCGCAACATCACACATTAAACTCGAAGGAAATCTCCGTGAGACAGTTTCCGCAAGGGGGGGGGGGGGGGGAGGAAAAGCATTAGCTCTCACGTTTCTAATCGATCGAATCAGTTCGATCGATTTGACTACACCTCGTGCTTCTGCCGTCGTAATATGTGTACGAGACTCACGCTTTTGTCCCCTCTGCCTTGTACACAGCCCCGTATACTTGCAAGACTTGAAGGATCTAAGACTGTGAAGGAAATGTACGGTGTATGAAAGACTAAAATGTATTAAAGATTTATACGGTTGGTGTGTGTAATGTCGGTTAAGCTAAGCTAGCTACTGATAGTGGTTCAGGGAAAGACCAGGGGTTGAGTGACACAATGATCAGCACTGGCCTTTGCCAGTCCTGCCTTAGGGCGCGTTTACGCAACGAGGCCTTCTCGCTCGCGGAGCGCTATTTACTAGTCAACCGTAACATATTTACGATTAGTTTCCCGTTTCTACTGAATGAATGCGGTAACAGATAACAAATTGTATAAATAACAACACAGATAAAGAACAAAGTGCAACAGCCATTTCAAACATTGCTACAACATTGTTGTCATTTCACGCTACTTCCAGAATTTGCTATTCTCGCTCAAAGAACAGCTTCTTATAGCAGTGATCAGACGACGGTAGAATAAATAGCTGCTCGCAGCAAGGCTACCTGGATATAAACGCTTAACGTTATAAATTCGAGCGCGTCGTCCAGTTAGCCACCGATTTTGCCACCAGTCGCGCTACTTACACCCCAAAAATGAACTGCTCTAGCATGCGGACTGAACTGTGAAAGGTACGTGTGAAACGCGATAGGTGGATTTTAAACTTAAAACACTGCATTGACACCAAATTATTAAAATTTAACAACAATGGCTTCATGTTACGTACCTCTTTTTTGACTCGACGACAAAACAAAGCCTCCGGAGGTTTAATTTCATGAATTTCAAAGCAGAAGAGCAACCAAGGTACGTGTGTATTGTACTGTATGATACGCTACCGCGTTTTCAATTCTCATTAAAAATGTGTTTAACGATCTTTTGACGTGGCAGTAAATCGTCCGAAGACTTCAAGAATAGTCACCATTACCGTAAAATAATGTTCGTTTAGCGCTGCAACACCGGCAAATCTAATAATGAGAAGATATCACGTTTTTGTGCATCTCGCTACGATTGGGGTTTTTCGTTCTTCGTGCTTTCACTTCAGCGCAACGCTTGGACGACGCGTCTAGCATGCTACGTGAAACCGAGCGTTAGGCTAAGTCTTTTAAATATAGGTAGTCTTGCTCGCAGCGAGAATTCAAAATCCAACATGGCGTCCATTTCCGAGTTATCGATTCGAAGACAAACCATCGAATGCCGCCATTCAGAAATCAGTCCGTCGTTTTGCACTGCAGTAAAAATTGTTTTCTTGTTGTCATAAATCGACGCTGTCACGTTGCACGTATCATACGTCGTGTCGCGAGGCACGAGCATAAGGTCTGGGTAAGTGTTGTTGCTATGGTTACTACGTTCGAAAGCCGCATGCTCCAGTAAAGGCGAGAACCAGCCAGCAGATTTAGTATTGATCAAGTAAAAGCTAGTGCGCGAGAAAATTGTTGTTGCGTAAACCCGCCCTTATAAGGACGTTATTACTACATGATGGCGCAACCAAAAAGCTGGGCCAAGCAACCTAGCACAGTGGAGAGCCTGGTGGCCAACAAGTACAACCAAGAGGTGTGCTTCTGTAAAGCACTGAAACCCTGGCCACACCTTGAGTTTGTCCATCAATGGTCTTCAACCATTAGTTATTTTATTTTACAAAACATTTCCAAGGCCACTATAAAGCCCAGAAAGATCTTGTGTGTAGCGGACGTGTTTTAACAACAGAGTGTTCTTACATAAACATTCAACCCAACACAGAAAAATATTAATACAGGATTCTTAGAAAACTACAGTAAGTTGTGGATGAAAAATAAATCATTTGTACAGAAAATACATATACTTGTTTCTTTAAGCATAGTTGTTTTCAAGGATCCACTGTTTGTCATTTTTAAAAAAATTTTGTTCATTTCCGAAAATTCTTTTGGTTTTTATTTGCCAAGAGTGGTACGTAAATTTTTTCCAACTTTTCCACATTTATTTGCTTGTTGTGAGCTCTGGAAGAATATGTATTTTTTTTAGTTTGATAAGTTTTATTTTCCAGTTCAGCTATACGTTTGTCTTTAATTTTAAAGAAGTAATTTTTAATTATCGCATAATCCCTTAGTTGACCTACATTTAAAATTTCTAAATTACGGGAAATGTATTTTGTCTTTACGCACAAATCTGTTCGCAAATAAAATTTTTGCTGCGTTATTTTGTGTTTTCTGTAATCCTTCAATAACTGTTTTGTTGGCAAAGCCATAGACTTCAATTGCATACCTCAATAACTGTAATTGAACCCAAGCATAAAAAATTAGCAGTTTGTTTTTCTGACTAAGTATGCTTTATTTAGAGAGTGTAGTTTTGAAAGGAGGGCTCGGGCTTTTTTTTTTTAACAGCGGTACATCGACACGTTTTTGTCGATAGTTAGGCCTAAATATTTAACGTGTTTGACCAACTCAATACTTTTGCAGTTTTTGTCACATTTTACATTATCGTAATGCGCAAAACTGTGTTCACTTCTTCGTCTACCTTATCTTTAGTTATGAATATGATTCCTCGTCACGAGCTAGAAAACGCATACTTGTCCGCAGGACGTGAGAGCTGTAACCATTGCTTTATACGTATTCCATGCTTTGTCCCAAGGCCGTCAGGGATAGGAGGTTTGGGTATCGTTTCCCGGATCAACACCGTGATTCAACATCGCCAGAATGTTGTTTTACCAAAGCAACGCCAAAAGGCGTCCGTCAACTTTCCGACTCGCACGTGAACTGGCGTTGAGTCAGGAGGCGAAACACGCGATTCTATCCTGGTCGACCCTGACTTTCGTGCTTCTCCGCTTGACGCTCGTGGAAGGCTTTTGCACGCGGAGGCGTCGCATGCGTGGACTATTCACGGCACAAGTGGTGCTTTTCCCCCGCCTATCCGTGGTCATCGTGGCTGAGCGGTGAGAGAACTCAGACTGGTTGCTGGCGGTTCACGGACCCGGTCGATCCCTGGAAAGGGGGCCTCGGCAAAGTCCCCGCGAGGACTGCCGGTCAGGGTAGCGTGAGAGCCTACCATGCTCCTTCAGCAGCTATGGGAACTTATTCTGGCCAATTCCGGACACTCCTTCGGCCCTCCCCCCCCCTCCCCCGCCACGATTCAAATACCCGGGTTGGCCCCTCTCTTCACCAGATATTTCTTCTTCTCAACAACGCCTGATAATATTCAAAATTGAGCCGGTTCAGCCATACAGGCATTAAACTGCTTCGGTTGACATAAGACTCAACGAAATTAATTAAAAATATATATGTATTGGATTAAAACCAATCCAGCGTCTTTTAACATGGGTTTAACAATTAGTCACGACCAGTCATATCATCCCACAATTGGCCGATTTTCAAAGTTGAAACGCCATTTTGTTTGAGATAAGCAACAGTTTCCAAAGGCAGTAAAACCTAAAAAAAGTCGGTATACTTTCTGAAGACACTGTGCACTGGCAGTAGGCCCTACACACCTCTGTACCAGCTGCGCCAACACAGGAATTGTGCACTATAGCATTACATAGTTTGTGTAGTGGCAGTACACATTCTTTGTACAGAATGTGTACTGCCGCTTCACAAACTGAGTACTACTATCACACAACTTAATTAGGACAGATAGAGACCAGTGGATTAAAAACAGGAAAAAGATAGCAACCAACAATGATTGCTTTGAAAATGGCAACAATACAAGAATTTACGTAAATGAACACATGACGCCTAAAAACCGGCAATTATTTTGGAAGGCAAAATCATTTGCCCGTGACAATAATATCAAATTTGTGTGGTTTGCTGATGGCAAAATTAAAATGAGGGCGCAAGAAGGTGACAAAGCAATCAAAATAATAAAAACGGAAAATGACTTAAGTGTAAATGGCTGAAAATAATGAGCATTCAAATGTGATTTGTGAGGACTCGGTTGCAGTTCCACAGCTACTGGTAAAATATAAACTTCATTGTAAGGAAAATTTTAAAGTAATACATGTTAACATACGTAGTTTACGGAAAAATTGGAATTTGTTACAGTATGAATTACAAATTATGGATACAAACTGGGATATGATATTACTAACAGAAATTGGAATAAAAGAAGCTGAAACTAATTTATATAAAATGCAAAACTATGAACAAATTAGCATTACAAGAGAAGATACAAAATTAGGTGGTGGAATTATGTTATTTTATCAGAAAAAATACATTTGTGATCACACAAAAATTAAATTAGATACCAACGACTGCCTGATAACCGAGACAAAGTGGAATAACATTAAATTAGTACTTTTATCACTGTACAGGCAACCTAAAACAAATAAAAAAAAATTTGCTAAAGAACTGTCGAAAACTCTAAAAACTTATGGGAAATGTGAAAATATTATTATCTTAGGGGATATGAATATTGATATTATTGATCACAAAAATAAAATGAAAGTAAATAGATGTGAAGATTACGAAACAAAAGTGGCACAATTAGGCTATGAGCAAAAAATTAAAACGGTTACTAGGCAAGAAATAAAAAGAAATGAAGTAACTGAATCATGTATTGACCATATCTTAGCTAAAACAAACAAAGTCAACAGCACTGGACTGACAGTTTGCACGAAAATAGCAGATCACTATTTTACTGGAATTGTGCTACATACTGACAAAATTGTAAAACAAGAAAAAAACGTTGAATCATCTGAAAGAGTTAGATATGATAACAAAAAAATAGTGGAAAAATTACAGGAAATTGACTGGAACTACTTAAAAGACATTACTGACCCAAACCAAATTTATGACGAAATTGAAAAAAAAATTGATAAAATTTATAAGGAAAATAAAAAAACTACTTACATAAGTAATAAAAATGAGCCCAAGGTCAAATTTTTGAAAAAATGGATAACAAAGCAAACTGTCACCTTAATTGAAAAGAAAAATAAGTTATGGAAAAAAATTAAAAAAAACAGGCTACTAAATAATGAAATGAAAAAGGAATACAAAGAACTAAAAAAAGAAGTAACCACGCAAATAATGACAGACAAACAAAATTACTATAAAAATCAAATTTTAGAAAAAAATAAAGACACTAAAAATATATGGACCACAATTAATGAACTAATTGGGAAGCCAAAAGATAATATCGATGAACATGTTAAAAAAAATTTTACAGGCCAAGACTTAAAGGAAACTTGCAATAAATTTAATGAAACATTTGTAAACCAAGCAAAAAAATTAAAAGAAAAATATAATAGAAACAAGCAAAATAGAATTGAAACAAACGGAAAAAAAATTCACCAAAAGTCTATATTTATAAATTCAGCCACCGAAAATGACATTGTTAATATACTGAGGGAAATTCACGCAACCAAGGCTTTAGGATCTGACGGTTTTCTACTGGAAAACTTCAAACTATCAGTAAACAATAGTGCTAGTTTTCTTTGTATACTAATTAACGCTATCATTGATAAGGAAATTTGGCCAGCTAAACTGAAAATACAAATTTTACGCCCAATTTATAAAAAGGGAAATAAACAACAATACGACAACTATAGGCCAATTGCTTTGTTGCCAGCAATAAACAAAATTATTGAAAAATTTTTTGTAATAAAAATGCAAACATTCTTAACAAAATTTAAAATTTTTTCTGAGAAACAATACGGTTTTCAAAAGAATAAAGGAACAACTGAAGCATTAAAACATTTGAACGAAAAAATTGTGACAGCACTAAATAATGGCAAATTTACTGGAGTTATTTTAGTGGATCTCCAAAAAGCATTTGATACTATTGACAGAAATATCCTACTTGCAAAGCTACAAACTTACGGTATTAGAGGAAAAATGTACGAAATCTTAAAAAGTTATCTAATAAACAGAAACAGTATTACTAAAGTTAGCACTACAGAAAGTGATAGTATGCAAATAAGTGAGGGAATACCACAAGGCTCAATCTTGGGACCTTTGTTATTTTTAGTTTACATAAATGATATTGATGATAATCTAAAAAACTTAATACTTTTTGCAGACGACATTTGTTTATATGCTTTTGACCACAATTATGAAAAAATGATAAAAAGTTTGCAAAAAAGTTTCGACAAAGTTCAGATTTGGTGCTGTATAAACGAAGTTTATATCAGTGAAGAAAAAACAGTTTACTTGGAAATTAAAACAGCGCATACAAAAAATGTTGAAGAAAAGAATATATTATTATACAAAGATCCAGTACATAACATTGGCGATTTAAATAACAGCACTAATCTTAAAAAAGTAAATACTGCCAAATATTTAGGCTTACATATTGATCACAACTGGAAATATGAAACGCATATTACCGAGCTTGTTAAGAAGCTACGCCAAATTATGCCTAAATTATATCATCTGCGACGAGTTCTGGATTTAAAAAATCGTAAGCTGCTGTATGATGCACTGGTCGAATCACACCTAAGGTATGGTATTGAGATTTATGGCTTAACAAACAATACCTTATTGACGCGTGTGCAGAAAATTCAAAATAAAATTATTCGTGTTCTTTTCCAGGACAGCAAAAAAATAAACGTAAAAAAAGTTAAATTTGATCACAAAATTCTTAATATCGATAGCCTAAGAGACTACTTGATTATAACAAAAAACTATTTTGAAATGGAAAATCATTTAAAAACTCAAAGAAATAATAGTAGCCTTCGAGCTGAATCAGTTAGGCACAAATTACCACTTTGGAGGAACAATTTTGGGAAAATGTCAACTAAGTATTTTACTCCTTTCATTTTTAACAAATTACCTAGGGAATGTCGTAATATTACATCGTTTGGAAATTTAAAACTTCAAACTAAAAACTATTTACTAAATAAACAAAATGATAAATAAATACATAAAACAGGAGTAGCCTATGAAAAGAAATATTTTTTTTTTTTTTTGTTTGGTTCATTTTTATTTCACTCTTTAAACTGACTGTTTTTGTGTTTAATGTTGATTAATGTTGATAACTAATTAAGATAATTGAATGAATTTTTTTGTGTGTTAAGTAAAATATTAATGTATATAGCTAATTAAGATAATTGAATGTGTTTTTTTTGTGTTTTTTAAAATATTAATGTTGATAACTAATTAGGATAATTGAATGTGTTTATATTTTTTTTTGTGTGTGTTAAGTAAAATATTAATGCTGATAACTAATTAAGATAATTGAATGTGTTTTTTTTTTTGTTTTGTTTGTGTAAAGTAAAAAATTGAAGTCGATAATGTAAAATAATTGTTCAACAGTATGTTTGTTATTGTTTGCACAAACAAGTACATTAGTACTTCGTGCAACCCATCATTTAATTTAATTTAAAAAAAAAAAAAATAATAATAAGTTCGTTGCAAACGCAACCGGAATGGCAAGGACCTGGTGGTCACTGACTGCCATCCGAAGTTAAAACAAAAAATTAAAATTACAGAAGTTTAGGACTTCAAGAGTTTAAAATGAAGACAATGGCCTGGCTTCAGAGGAAGGGTAGGTGATATTGGGTTGGGGTCACGAATGCCTTACCACCAAGGTTAGACCTACCAGGGACACAATGGTCCCCGATGGCATCGCCAAACGTGAGGGACAAGTGAGGGGCAAAGCTGTTTCATTGTCAATGTTTCTTAAACAAATAAAAAAAATTTAAAAAATGCATCGCAGTTTAAAGCTTGGCCTAAACCAATTGTCAATTATTTTCAGCCCAGCCCAGTGTGTCAGCCCAGCTGGTACACAGAGATGTTTACTGTCCGAACACACTGTCTTTAGAGAGTGGCCTAACTCGGTTTACTGTCTTTTGCCCTTGCCCAGTCTGCAACATAATTGGCCTATGCATACAACGTAAACTTCAGTACCAAAATTCTTGACATCACGCGTTCCCAAAACGTTTTGAACAGTAATCTGTTGGACTTTTGTCTGTTTAAATCTCATTTTTTTCCTTCTTTTTTGTCATCTAGACAAAAATCTTCGTCAGATTAAAAGCCGAACCTTTTCTTTCTTCAGTTACTTCTTCTGCAAGTGGGATTTCCATTAGTCTTGCTTGGGTAGCAAACCGCCGAGTTGGCATCAGATCTCAAGGCAGAGGCGAGGCACTCTTCATCCGTGGTAATGGAATTTAACTGCACCCACTGGGACTGCGGGGCCGTGATTTTATGTCCCCCCAATGGAGGTTTTCGTGCTTTTATCTTTTTTCTCCTTCTTTGTGCTTGCTGACGGCAAGGAAATCTTTTCGTAATCAGTTCTTCCCTTTCTCACTAGACGTCGCACCGTAACCAAATGAAGCTTGATCGCCATCATAAATGAACAGCCTCTGCACTACATGAAGCGACAGTACCTTACTGGTTTTGATCGACCAAGACTTTCAGAGATTATCTATCGCCTCGCCTTGTGAGGGTTCCCCCCGCCCCCCTTAAACGTTTCACACCTTGCACACGGAGGTTTTATCAGCGCTTTTTATCCCCCCTTTGCCCCTTTCCATCCCCTCCCCCCGTTCTCCAATATTTATGAACTCCTAAAATTGCAAGTAAGTGTCTTTAGATTGGAATGTCGTTAGAATGTCAATTATTAACGGAAGCCGTAAAGAGGTAATCATCAAAAGCAAATGTCAGGTTTTTAAACGCGTGATGTGAAAAGTTGATAAGGCTTGCCGACGCTAGTTTGTGGCCGATCGGTAGCCCATTATAACCAAAGATGGTGATACAGATATTCACAGCAATCAAATCAAATGGCTGTCCGGGCACCAAGCTGAAGAACGAGCACCACGCGCACTACAACGATTTGTGATGCATCCCCGAGGACCCTTAACAACCGAGTGGTTGCCTCCAAGTCTAGTGCCCATGGGATCGAATTCAACCACCGACTAAGGTACAAAAGTGACTGCTTCCAAAAGTTGGCCAATGTTTTGAAAAAGCTCGTAGAGTTGGACAGTTGTAAGACAGATAGGAGAGTCTAATTTTCCATTCAGAACAGGAGGGCAGGTAGGGAAAGGGACTTTTCCATTCGTTTTAAAACGACCAAGTAGTGTACGTTTTCATTCTTGGACGATCCTATATGCATTCTAACCCAGCAATCCGTAATCATTTCTGTCGAACAAATCGAATATGTTTTATAATTTAAAAAAAAATAGATTTTTCTATTCATTATATTTTTAAAAGTTACTTTTTATTTTTAAGTATTGATCCAACAGGTTTACAAAACCCCATGACAGGATCAAGGAGGGAGGAAGTGACAACAAGGAAGTGTGTAGTGACATCATTGTAAGTTGTGAGATGGTTGCTTTCCAGCTAAATATGTCGTGAAAGGATTAAGATTGTTTCTGTTGCAAAATTGCGGTAAAGTTTGATGCCAAAGTCTTCTTTTGTATTCAGTTCTGACGTGAGGGATCCCAAAAATTGTTGAAATCCTTGTTGAAACGGATGGAACGTGCATATAGAGGCTTTTTAGGATATCAGCGCAGTGGATTTTGTTGTGAAATAGGTTATGTAAAAAGTCTAGGCCAATGGTTCTCCGGAAATGTTGTAATGTCGAAATTTCAAACCTTTCACGCAGTTCTTCATACGAGTAGTTGTCTCGATTCATTCGAAATTTGCAACAGACACACCTTACTAAGTTACGATGTACACGCTCAAATTCATTTTTTTAAATACTACTGTGATGGACTTCAAACAACTGATGCGTACGTTAATACACCACGAACAATAGTATTAAATACAAGAAAAATGTTTTAATATCAATTACAAAAAAGGGTGGATCTCTTCATGAAACCGAGCATTTTGAAAGCTTTATGAGGGATATTGGTTAATGGTTACGTGTTGATTAAAAAGATACTGATTGCAGTACAACACCCAAATCGTTAACCGAAGTAACCCTTTTCAATTCCGTTTGATCAAGTGTGTATGAAAAAGAAAAGGGATTCAAGTTTGTATAGGAATGAAAGGTAAAAACGTGGCATTTATTAATGTTTAATTTAAGATCGGATTTTCTACTCCAAGCTAAAAGAGAGTCTAAAGCAGCTTGTAGCCTATATTGGTCATTTTGAGATTTAATTTATAAAAAAAACATTTTCAGTTTGTCCGTCATTGACCCTTATTAAAATAAATAATAAACGCTCATAGTAACTGCATAGTTTTAATTAAAAAAAAACGCATGAATAATAAAGACTTTTTACGATATTTTTAATTGTGTTGTACAAAATTATTGAAATTTCGGACCACTTTGTTATCGAAAATGGCAATAGTGGCTCATTGAGCATATTTGTTTGATCAGGAATTAGCTTATTTAGATACTAGGGTTAGGGTATTGTGGTGATTTCCCGTTTGCATGGAAATACTGTGATTTGCTGTTAGCAGTTGCCCAAGCTGTATTAGAACTAGTTAGATCCAGGGTTAAGACACATAGAGGCCTAGATCCCGTTTGCATGAAAATGCTGTGATTTCCTGTTAGCACTCGCCCTAGATTTCATTAGATTTAGGTACATCTAGGGTTAAGATACAGATGCCTGGATCCCGTTTGCATGAAAATACTGTGATTTCTCGTTCGCAGT
>JAHWFP010254807.1:86037-101060 GCA_023313725.1 Lithobius niger
ATACTGTGATTTCTCGTTCGCAGTCACCCAAGCTTTCATTAGATTTAAGTGCATCTAGGGTTAAGATACAGACGCCTGTATCCTGTTTGCATGAAATTATTGTGACTGAAAAAAACATGACGTTATCAGTACATTGCATGTTTTTGAAAAGACAGTTCGAACCAGTTTGAAAGACCACAAAGAAACAAAAGTATTCAGATTATCGAGATTCCACTGCGGACACACACACACACACAAACAAATAAATATTACGATCTTCGTTATATAGATTTTATGCGTATGAAATTTTACGTCTCACTATTTGTTATATACTTTCCTCCGCTTGTTCGTAGAATTTATTAAATATTTCTTCTCTGTAATTTACAGTATTCATTTACAGTATTCATACATTTAGACGCGTTATACAACCCAAAAAAATGGTGTTAAAAAGAAAAATATAATTCAAATACACTCCATGGCATAACCAAAATGCTGTGTAGTTAAACATCTGTTCTGCTTAATGTAGGTTGTATGTTCATATTTGGGGAGGGGGGGAGGTGGAGGGATTGAGACGTAATGGCGCGTCGACAGCTAGGTAATTAGCGCCAACCTCAGTCACAGTGCAGTGGTCCGGGTTGCCAAACGAGCGAAGCAAGTAAGGTCGATTACTCGACCCTATATGTGGAATTCTGTGCGTCTATTTGTCAGTCTGTGTCTGCATCTGTTTGTCGAAATCGAGAATAAATTCATCTCAAAATCGATCGAAACTGCGTGAAAATATTGATTTCGCGGAAAAAACGACCCCGACAAAACGCCCCCGCCGGGTAAGCGACCAGAGGGGTTCGGCAAAACTCCCCTGAGAAAAAACGTCGCCAGGAAAAAATGCCCCCAAGTAGGGAAAAATACCCCAGTGGTGCAGCTCAGATTTAAGACGGCTCATCTATACGAGCATTTGTTTGCTTCAGATAACTTAATGCTGCAAGAAATTTATGTAAAAAAAGTATCTTTGGGTAGTAAACCTACCGTATACAATTCTTTTTTAGCTTCTTTTTTTCCTTAAACTAGAGATCTTTCTCTGTCAAAAACGTCTAGTGAGGTTCATAATTGATCTGATTAATCTGTACGAGCATTGGTTAGAACTAGGGCGGTATCTGATCGCCTTCGAACCTCTAACTTTCGTTCTTGATTAATGAAAACATTCTTGGCAAATGCTTTCGCAGTAGTTCGTCTTGCGACGGTCCAAGAATTTCACCTCTAGCGTCGCAATACGAATGCCCCCGTCTGTCCCTACTAATCATTACCTCGGGTTCCGAAAACCAACAAAATAGAACCGAGGTCCTATTCTATTATTCCATGCTGGGCTATGCGGGCGGGACGCGCCTGCTTGGAGCCTGCTTAGTTTCAAAAGACTACAGCTCGAAAAGGTTTATTTACAACTCGTTTTTAGCTACTTTTTTCCTTAAACTAAACATCTTTCTCCGTCAAAAACGTCTAGTGAGGTTCACAATTGATCTGATTCTTCTGTACGAGCATTAGTTTGCTTCAAATGACTTACAGCTCCAAAAGGTTTATTGAAATAGCATCTTTGCGTATTTACTAAACTCTCCCCGTTTACAATTCACATAATTGGCTGCTTTTTTCCTTACACTAGTCTTCTTTCTCCTTCAACAAAAAAGTTTATGGATTAAGAACACCGTCTGCAATTCTTGAAATCTACTTCTAGGCTATATCCGTGGTCGAATCACCCACAATTGTGATGTCCCTGTCTAAGTTGTATAGGTTTTTAAGAAAAACAGTATATCTTTTAAGTAAATTAAATGAGCGGATAGGGTGTCATAAAGTACAAATTCGCTAGCAGAATTTCTACTCTGGGCGTGGAATTACTCACAATTTCAACCTTTTTAAAATAACTTTCTTGGAGCCTTACGTCATCTGAAGCAAACTAGTGCTTGTAAACATAAACCAGCTCAATTTTGAACCTTACTACTTAAGGAAGTGTAGCTAAGAATGGGGCGAACCTGGAGATGCAAACCCAAAAAAAATATTTCCTTAGGGGCGTTATCTTCCTGGGGGCGTTTTTTCCCGAGGGCGTTTTGTCGGGGGCATTTTTTCCTAGAACCGAAAAGAATTATTAATTCGTATATTGCTATCATCTTAGTGATGGTGTAGAAGTCGGTATCGTTTTTTCGGACGCCGTTGCCGTTCTTATATGAATTCAGTTTGAAGGCTGCATGCAGTGTTTGCTTCACTGGACAGGATTCTCATGTCACGAATTCAAAACCCGCTGAATGAAGAAGAGGCGTTAAAATATAAAATTCCTTTTAGACCACTTTATCACTTCCCCCATCTCCACGTTAAGGCCCTCCATTTCACGTCGTCGACGGTGGGGGGGCCACCTGCAATGGCGGCGGCCATTGGCACCCAAGAAAGCTGATTACTCGAGGGACGTTCCAAAAAATTTCATAAAATGTCTCAGCGTGGCAGCGACTCGTCCTACAATGATGACTTTTGGCCGGAGACAGCGCGAAATGCTTAAGTCGGAGAATGCGAGCAAATTACGGCCGGCATCTATTGTCTGCTCGCTTTTATGGCGGCCTTTCCAACTTCTTTATGACAACGCGAATATAAAACATACACACTTGCTGCAGGGACGCCTCCGTGTCGTGTCCCTCTTTCTGCAATTATTGTCGACCACTCCCGTCGCACTTTACTGCTAGGTAAAGGTCTCATTTTAAAAACTCATTTCAAGAAGAGGGTCTCGAACGAAGCCCACAAAACGACCGCGCTATTGTGTTTTGACACTTACAAGCCAAAGCCGTACAAGTTTTGATCAAAGACACTCGAGCGAACGTTTCGTAGGCCTAATAACACAGGCCTAATGTTACGGATGGGGGTGTAATACCAAAACAAACAAACCTCATTGTTTCTTTGACGTACCCTCGCAGGCGTACGCCAAAACACAAGTTCTAATCCAGTCTTTTCATAATAACTTTCCTGATACCTTTACCTGACGCAAACTAATGCTTCTATACATTAAGCGGCTCAGTTTTGAACCTTAGCAGACGGGTTTGGGAAGGTAATAATGGGAAGGTAATATTGATCACAATATTTGTTGACAAGTACTATTATGAACATAAATATATAAGAGGCATCAGAAACAAAAATAAACACAACGTAACAGTTTAAATACTAAAAGAAATAATAATCACTAGATGGACATTCCGCATTTACATATACATATTTTTTTTTTCAAGTCATTCCTTAGGTCAGTCTGAGCATTGCTTAACCGATTTCTTGATTATGCAAGAAGTAGTCAAAGAGTTTATGTTTAATCGCATTATCCCACCAATTTGGAGCAGTTCAGCAGGAATTTCATTAAAAGCAGTAGGAATTTTATATTTGTTTGTTCGTTTGCCATATTGATTCTTGGCCAAAGGCACTTCATATCGATATGTGGTTTTCCTGAAATAATTATACTTTCGATTTGAGTTGAATTTGTGGTCGCAATTAAAATAGTTTTTCAGAACTACAACGAAATCTCTTTTGAGAATTTTTGAGAATTTTTGTTTTCTTGTATATTTGTTTAGATTTTAAATTACCGTATTCGCTGCAAATAATTTTTATACTTCGGTTTTGCAGCTTTTGCAGTCTATTTATGTGACAGTTAGTGGCAAATCCACATAGTTCAATACCATATCTAACCAAGCTTTCAACCCAAGAATAATAAATCTTTTTTTTTTTTTTTGGTTTTTAGGTGTAAAACCTATCCCACAACTGTCGTATTCTAACAGTCTCCAGTCACTTAGCCTACCAGCAATGGGAAAAAATACTTAACTGTGAACGAAGCCAACAGTCTGCATTAAAGACTGGCCTTGTGAGGACACAAGATACACTAATCTGAGGAAGAAAGAAAAGACGACTGCCCCGACTGGGACTCGAAATCAGGACTTCCCGCTGACTAGGCCGGGCGCTCTAACCACTGCGCTACCGGGGCGGATACTGGCTACAGGCTCCAGTCGAGCTAAGTAGCTGTTCAGTCTTTCTCAGTGGTGACCTAGAGGTCATAAACATAAACAAGGAGGGAACGCAACATTGCTTCTTGGCCTCCACACTAGAAATAATGCGCGTAATGTTGCTTTCCCTTCTTGTGTTTGTTTATGAGCTCTAGGTCACCACTGAGAAAGACTGAACAGCTACTTATCTCGGCTGGAGCCTGTAGCCAGTATCCGCTCCGGTAGCTCAGTGGTTAGAGCGCCCGGCCTAGTGAATGGGAATTACTGGGTTCGAGTCCCAGTTGGGGCAGATGTATTTTTCTTTCCTTCTCAGATTAAGCTTGTGGCACACTGCTCCATTCCGTTCCGAAGACGAAGAGAACCTCCAGGGCCATCGTAGTTAGCGACGGACTGCAACGGATGGCCCAGCACACATGGCTTCCGTCGCTAACTACGGTGGCCCTGAAGGCTATCTCTTCGTCGTCGGAACGGAACGGAGCAGTGTGCCACAAGCTTCAGTGTATCTTGCATCCTCATAAGGCCAGTCTTGAATGCAGACCGTTTACCTTGTAACTTATTCTTTATTGACTTAACTGTGGTTGACTCATCCTTGTCCACCAGATCCTGAACCGTCTTACCGACGTCGAACTACTTACTGACCTCTTCGTCTTTCTTACTGGCAGAACTGATCGAGAAGCCATGATTATTGACTGCTCAGAAATAAGTCAACTCTTATTATCCGGCATGTTTTTTTTTTCTTTCCCGAGTAGGTTATTTCTCTATGGAACTCGCTACCGAAGTCGCTGCAGTCGCTTCCCGTAACTCATTTAAAGCCTGTCTCGACGCTTTCTCGTAATTCATGGTGTTTGTACTGTCCTGACTATTTGGGGATGGGTGCCTTTGTGTCAGCCTGTGGCTCGACGCTGTCTGGTCGTCCGTTCTTTTTTTTTTTTTTTCTTTATTGAGCTTTGCCGTATAATGTATAAGCTGTATTTTCCAAATGATGAGCTTTTTTTTTTTGGGAAACCCAAAAGCCATGTCGTTTAAAAGATAAATTCGTCTTCCATTTTGGGCTGCAGAACAACCTGAATGTTGCGTGCATGCTGTACTCTTAAATTTTCTGTTAGTAACACGACCACTTGGACGAAGTCTTGCCTGGAATTACTTTTTCGTAAAAATAATTTTTATCTGCTTGCTGTCAAAACCAAAAGTAGACGGAAAAAGCCGTGATTCTAATGGCCTTAAAGACACAAAGAAAAAAGGAAAAAATAAAGGCACTAAAAAAGTGCATGCACATAAAGACGGTATCCGGGAACCAAAATGATTTACACCAGTAAAATGTGCACTTGTGCGTATAATTCTTCCTCTGCTTAATTGAATTTCCTGTCTCCGTTGCTTTTCATCAGCGACTTCACCAAAAAGAAAGGAAGAAAAAAAAAAAAACAGAGTTTCAAATTTTCTTTCACGTTCGCCTTGCTATTAATTATTTTTTTTTTCCTTTTTGTTTTGGACTGAGCCTTCATGAGAGTAGAGACACAACGGGATAGCTGCTTCTTACAACGTTGTAACTTGCAACTATACATATTTGTTTTTGTCAATGGAAATTGCGTCATTACGTCATGTGGCAAGCCTTTCGTTCGTAAATGTCAGCCAGCTTATCCAAACACAACTGCTTAAAGCAACATCTGGCCTGCCTTATAACCTTCCGCTTGCCTTATAACAGCCACGCGCCGATCGCATCCGCGCGTTTGCCATAGCCAAGGTCAACTGAGACAGTAGCTTCGTTTCTCGCAGCGAAAAACGTAGCTACTGTCTCAGTTGGCATTGCACCAAATAGACAAGCCAGCGTGAACGCACTGATTGGGTCGTCAAAAACCGGAATGATTCATGTATTTTAAAATCGCAATTTATAGTTTTATAGACTGGCGTCTTATAATTTTGCTTCGGGAATCTATTGGAATAATTAATTTTAATTTTTACTGCATTTGTCTTTTAGATTTTGATCTCATAGTAATTACCGGCAAACGATTACAATTAGTACTGCGCGCACACAGGTAAAATTTTAAGGTCATTATTATAGGCGCACAAAGGATCATATTCTTTCCGGAAGAACGTAAATAAAGGTCCCCAATATTCAACAGAAAAACTCCTAGACGCCACATTTAAAAACGGATTTTTAGCAGGGGAAAGACTAACGGTAAATAAATAGACCTTTGGGGCCGTACTTGATGCGGAGGATCGAGAAAAATGGCGCTGGGAGGTATATCCATTTAATGAACGAACAATTTTCATTTTCATTTCCTCCCCCCCCCCCCCCCGGCCATAAATAATGACCGGTCCCTAACTACATATGAAAGTAAATAGCATTGTCGTGTTAAAGATACATACAGTACATAATTCATAGCATCAGGGGATGTGGGCCAATGCCCAAGTTTAGGGCACAAATCCAAATATGGAAGGCAGTGGAAACTGAAACACACTATTCAGCTTTGCCTTACTTTCAAACATAAATAAAGTCATCGAAATATATTTTGCTGTGCAAATAATTGATTTTTCAAATAGATTTGACGTGTTTTCAAATAAACAGTACGGTTTTCGAAAAGGTAAAGGAACATTGGGGGTACTTAAATGCAACATCGAGAACATCTCGACAGCATTAAATGAGGGAAAATTTGTTAAAGCGGTACTATAAGGATTTGCAACAGGCTTTTGCCTCACTCGATCATAATAAATCGTTGACGAAATGTAATCATTACATATGGGATTCGATGTAAAATTGGTAATATCATGAAGAGTTTTTTACATAATCGTAAAGCTTGTATTTCTATTGATGATAATTTTAGTAAACAAAATCTAGTTCTCCAGTCTCCACGGTGTTCCACAAAGCTTAATTATGGGACCATTATATTTGATACTCTAGTCTATCTTTAAATGATAAGAAAGATATATTGGAAGCAAACCTAAAAAACAGGTGTAGAAAAATATCTTTGTTAATGAACTGAAACCGAATAGGACATTTATTCACCTCATCCTAGGACATTAATTATAAACAAACTATATATTCATAGTAACAACTGTTGTGATTGCAAAAAGGGAACCAGTGAATGTAAAACTGTCTTAAAGGTTAATGATACTTAATATCTTGATCTTTTTATTGAAACAGGAATGAAACATTTATGCGTACACATTAATGCTGTGATTAAGAAATTAAGCCAACTTTAAGACACCCTATTATTTATGAATTTAAAACCATTCTTAATGACAAAGGTGAGAAATTTGGTTTTGATGCTTTGCTTAATGGGCAAGTCAGATATAGCATTGGTTTTTGGCCGGGCATCTGATTTCCTCCTGGGAAAATTACAAAACGCTCAAAACAAACGAATTAAAATTCTTTTTGGTTGGAACGGGAAGCATTCATTGATCTCATTAAAATATATAAAATACTAACTTTTACAAATTTAAGTGATTACACTGTTGTTTTAAATAACTACAATTAGACTGAATACAAAATTAAGGGTTTTCTCATGCAGGGATCAATCAATACGATTTAAGATACCACTCATTAAAAATAGTTATGGAGCCATGTGCCAAAATCATTATATTTACATTTTTTTTTTTATAAAATCCCCTCACACCTTCTGGAGCTGGACAGTTTTATACCACACGCCATGGCTGTTTGCTGTGACGTGCACATCTCGTGACTGGGCTAGTCCAATCAGACGGCCAAACAGCCGTTGTTCTCGTTCGTCATTGGCTAACTCATGGTGACGTCACGGCAAAAAGCCATTGCGCATGGTTTAAACATGCAAAATAAGAGATAAAACATTGGTTAATTTTTGGTTAAATTTATTGATAGTTTTATACAACATACGAACTC
Source organism: Lithobius niger (assembly GCA_023313725.1). Classification (NCBI taxonomy): domain Eukaryota; kingdom Metazoa; phylum Arthropoda; class Chilopoda; order Lithobiomorpha; family Lithobiidae; genus Lithobius; species Lithobius niger. Next base: position 93,886 of record JAHWFP010254807.1, read on the forward strand.
ATAACCGATTTTAAAAGTGTAAATACGTAGAAATTAACTTAAATACTTTACTAATTAAAATTGTGATATTCATTCGATTTTGTTACTGAATGTTACATTGGCTTTCCGTCCTGTTTAACTGAATGTTACAACATTAGTTACTGTCACCGATGTATTTTATATTAACAGGTACACAGTACCGCAACCCACACAAAATCAATATGATCTTGTATGGGTTGCGATACTGTGTACAGTGCAAATCATAATATGAAATAAAACAATGAAAGTCACTTAGGCAATAAATGCTTAACCACTAATTGTTATTATACCACGGCTGGGACGTCACGCTAATTCAACACCATGCTGAATTTCCGTAAGTTAAATCCCGTTAACCGTAACCGGAAGTGTGCGTCATTGACAAAAGTGTGGGTTATCAAGTTACCCCACACATTTGCCGATAACCCACACTTTTGACACTGCCGGATCACACCAACAACCAAATAGTAACGCAATAAAAACGTACAAAAGGAATTACTTAACTTGCCGGAATGTCCAGAATGAAATCCTATCCATACTAACTCTCACATGTCTGTCCCCTATTTAAGCTTATTCACTCCGCATAACTCCCCCCCCCCCTCCCTCGGCAAACCTTCATTCATACCGATACCCAAAGAATTCAAGAATTCTCAAATTCTCAAACATTTCTCTTTAACAATAAATTATTCTCAAACGCACAAAATGAATTACATAGCTTGCCAGAATGTCCCAGAACAATGTCATTCTATCCCTGCTTTCTCTCATCGAAGTTTTTTTCACGCCAACCAGCTCCGAAGGAAAATTAAGGAAAATTGAAAATAAGCCAACACACGAAAACACAAGCGAGCTTACCAGCGTGAAATCTGGCAAACGACACGTCTGTCTCCTTCCCGCCCACTCCCCCCTCCATAAACTAAAATGGAATGTCCTACATTCATGCAACATACTGATTGATTACCGTATTTTTTTAAGCAATTTTCACAAAACACAAACACAAACACGTTTTAATTAAATACGAGTTAGCTTGACGCCCCAACCGTGGTATAAATCATTTATTGGTGAGGAACGATCGGTTATCGTTTTTAACCCACGGCTGCAATTATTGGCTCGGCTCTCGTATGAAGTCTCGGGCTCCGCCTTCGACCTATTTGCATACTTGAGCCGGGCCAATAATTGCAGCCGTGGGTTAAAAACCGATAACCGCTCGTTTCTCACCAATAACTGTTACTTAATGTTTAAAAAAAAAACCTGATTTGTAGGGTTCTTGGCGCGTTGTAGTTTGACTAATAACGCAGTATCAAAGTTTTCTGATCCGCTCACAGCAGCGTGGCACGATGGTAATGCTTCCGGAATCGTCAAGCAGAAGTGCAAAATTTTACTTATTTTAATAACTCTCACAGTACAAAAAATATTGTGCTTGTTCGTCACATCTAAATTTTTTAGTTTCTGCGGTGATCTTTGCAGCACGATGGCCGAGGCGACCGAGTGGACAGCCGGAGCGGGGCGTGAAGGGAAAATCGGAACTTGGAAACGAACTAGCGGAAACGGGAATTGTGGCCTGAAACTAATTGCAGGTGCCTTTAGCCCGAGTTGGAATAAGTTTACCAGTTCAGTTTTAGGAACATTGGTTTTATTCGGGGGCTCCCCTGGTTCGCGCGGGGCCGCGGCCGCCCCCTGGGCGAATAACGGCTTGGAATAAATTCGGAAGCTCAGGCATAATTTAGTTTTATTGAGGTTGGCGCAGAATTGGGAAACCACAGTGAAATTCGTTAACTGAAGGAGCGTAAATAAATTTCGATCTTATTATTAAAATCTTGGAATAATATGTGGGCGAATTAAATTTGGGGAATTAGTGAATTCGGTAATAGGCAGTTCGAATGAGATGGCCGAATTAATAACCCTTCGATTTTCGGGTATGCTGAAGGGTGAAATAGTGGGGGTGGGAATGGATGCTGTAAGTTGAAGAAGAAGCCGGAAATCAAACAGTCCACGAGGTTTTACAATAAGTTTGGGCAATTAAAATTAAGAATGAGTGACCCTTAACTGCCAAGCTTAAGGCTAAGTCTTGAATGGAGCAGCAGGATGACAAAATTGTTGGTGCAAGTCCTAAATGACGTCATTGCTGAAGTCTTGCAACAGAACCAAGAGTCCGAAAATGGGCCCACCATGAATGACGTCGCTGAGCTCTGCAGCAGGATACAGTTCGAAAATGGGCCATGTTAGAATGGTGACACAACATCCAATTCACGTACTGTAAATTAAACGCAGGTTTTACATAACTTGTGTACACAAATGATGTCATGAAGAAGTGGGATTCACGGGAGTATGACAGTTTTTAAAAAAGAGGGAAGGGGGGTCACCAATTTCGTGACGTCACACACATAATCTTGTTTTTTTTTTCCAAGCAAAGAAATATCTTCCAAATGAATAAAACGCAAAAAAGTCAGATGTTTTCGGACAAACCGGACTAGTTTTCCAATTAGAGTTGTAATTTTCCGGAATTGTCTCCTTCTCCATCGGGTACTAAGGTGGGGGAGGGGGAGGGGGGGGAGGGGGTTGACATTTGTGACGTCTTTTTCTAGTGCGATTTGCAAAAGTTGTGACAAAATGTGACTGGGAGTGGGGCAAGGGTCGAAGGGCGGACGCAAACTGGGGTACTTGGGCATGGATTACCTCTTTTAACCACTGGTGACCTTTTTCTTCCCTTGTTGTCCAGTCGAGGAGTACCAAGGGTTTCTTCGGGCTACAGTGTTTCCGGTGACAAAACGGACAACACGGTGAAAACGGCAAAAAAAATCATCAAAACATTTTTTCCTTCTTTTTTTTTTTTGTGAGTGTGCCCCTCACCCTTTTTTGAAAGTCTGCGAAAGTCGGTGGAGGAAGAGGAGGGTTAAAAAGGGCAAATATTTGCTTGACATCACATGTGTGCAACCTACCAAATAAAACAGCAACTTCCGAATTCGAAATGCGTGACTTCTGTAAAAGTTTTTGATAATCATTTTGAATGGTTTAGCCATTATCTCATATTTTCTCATCGCCGCATTATTATGGCAAATTCCGATGCGCTTCGAATAGCTGTAATTAAGGGGTGCTTTACTTCTAAGGAAGTCGAGACCTCTGATTTGCGCTTTCAATGTGTACGTTCGACCAATTTTTTAGAATACGCAAGCTCTGTTTGGTCACCATATTTATTAAAAGACAGGATTACAAAACTGGTTAAGCTTCTCAACGAAGTTATTTGGTCTGGATTATTGCTTGGTTAGGTGTCATGCTGAGCGCATTTGCAAACGTCGTCACATTTGGCAGAGTAGTCTTGAACTGCGGATTGTGGTCCAAATCTGGCAGTGCAGGAAAGGCGGAACTGCAGTTTTGAGGACGTTAAATTTAAATTCAGCTTTGGAAAATGGAGTAAAGCTAATCTCCAACGTCGTAAACAAAACGCCTGAAGAAGACTAACGTGTCAGGGAACCACTAATTAGGTGGAATCCCATTGTTAGTTGAAAATTCGCACTCGACAGGGTTTAACATTTTGGAAGTTGCGTAAGCATGTGTTTACAAGTCTATCATCTCCAAAATAAAAACGATCACTCGATTTTCAATATGTAGCGACCCTCAACAACTACTATAGCCATAAGTTTAAAACTAACGATAAGCCTACAGCCTTATACTTTAGGAAAAGGACTTACCGGTACATGGTACCATTCGCAAAATAATGTGTATGGAGAACGTAAGAGAGAATACACTGTACCAAAATCTTTTAACAGCTTGCCTGAACATTTAATTAATGTTGAAAAATTAAGAGAATTGAATTTAAACACATACATGTGCCTTAAAAATATTTGCAGATGAACCTTCATTTTTTTTTCTCCTTTCACATAAACTTTTTAACGTTTTTTTTTTTTTTTTTTTTTTGCTGTAGTATCAAATTTTCAATATCTTTGACCCACTCTGTGTTTATCCATAGATTTGCTTTCTACTTTATCTCACCATATTATTATTATTAAGTTCCTTTTCTTCGCTTGTGTGTATTCGTTGAATATTGTATAGACTCATACAAGTTTGACAAAACAAAACTTCGAGTCATTACGCAATAAATTATGATCGGAATGTAAGCTTCAGCAAAGGGGACCAAAGTTGGTTTACTTTATTTCACGATTTTGGATATAGCCAGGCATTAGAGACAAAAAAATTCCATAACGTATAAGCTCACCAGACAGACGGTGTAAACGCGGAGAAGTGGTTTCTCAGGTTGTTTTTTTTCCTAACACCGTGAACCCGACGTACGAGAAGTATTTACGGCTTGATATTTTGGTCAAAAAAGATCCAAGATGACAGAAATTGGCGCGTTAGAGCTGGTATGTCGGTGCCTTAGCACATAAAATGATTCCGCTCGTCGAACTCCAATTGAGATGTAATTTATTTGAGAAACTGTTTCATTCCAAGATCGTAAGTAGAGGTTTCCGACGTCTGACCTGGCAATTCGAGTTCCATTTGAGGGGAATGCCCTCGATTTACGATGACGTCCACCTCAATTAGCCAAGTGACTCTCCAACCAATGACCACGTCACAACTGCGCTCTCCAATCCCATTGGACGGTTCCCAATTCGATTTTTTTCTTTATGTCCGTCATGATTAGGGCGACAAAAACGCGCCAATTTTGGTTTGGTGTCATTTTGTCAGTGGTCATCCTTCATGGCCAAGTTAATATTGGCAACTCATAGGCCTAAACTAAAGTTATATTTTTGCAGTAACTCAGTTTAACCTTTTGACTTGCAGCATTATTTGGCTATAGCGGTAGTCAAGCAGCGCAGTGATGAATTCAGTACAGCAACGGAATTCAAACTTGAAATCAGTCGGAATGCTTCAGTGAGGTTGATACTTGACGCCTGTAAACAGCTGCTTGCATTGGTGCAAGGGTATAGGATGGTAAGGCGGATTGAATATACGGTGAATTGTGGTAATGGGCTCACAAATTCAATATAAACGGACACGATTGTAAGGCGGGTGACTTTCACCTAAGATTCTGACAGTGCCTCTGTTACCAATATTATAGTTGGTACCATACCACAGCCATGCAATGCTAATTCAGAATCATATTTTTTTTGATGTAGGATTTTTATTACCAACTGAGGATTCCATAACACATTTTTAAGGTCCATTTTTGGTTATATTTTAGCTTTTGCTGAATAATTCAAAAATTATTTGAGCTACTGACTTTTCAGTAGCACCAATGAATAGCTCTCGAATAAACGGTTCGAATGGTGTATTCAGACTTCATATTCGGTCAAAATTTGAGCGAGTCATGGATTTGGACGCGCATTTAAGACAAAAATAAGACGAATTAAGGATTAATTAGCGCTTAGCGCGCTTGCAAGTCAAGGGGTTAAAGGTTTAGATCAAAATCATGCCTAGTTTGAAGTAAAAGTGTTAAGAACCCATGATTTTGACTGGAGCTTCCAAGATAAGATCAGGGCCGTAGCCAGAATTTTCTTTTACCCGCATTGAAACCAACCTTGCCTAGTGTTCTAGTGTCTTCAGAGAGCAGTAACCACAGTATACAGAATAAGCAGGTGATCTCTGCACATTAATTACAAGTTCTTCACCGAACATTTCAACTGTTTTATACCCACAGCGACCACAGTGAATGCTGTGGGCGGGCTATAGCCCTGAATAAGTTGACCTGCTAGCAAGCCATATGAGGTTAAATAAATTCTTTTTCCACATGCCAAGCAGGTCCCCACGTCTTGAGTGAAGCTTGCCGAAGCAGAACTGCATATCCATCCAAATACACCCTGGTCGAAAAATAATATTTTGAACTGGGATTTTTTTCACCGTGAAGCGCCTTGCAATTTGCGACTTAGTCATGTGTGTACCAATATACCAGCCTTTACATATCGCTTAGAAATGTCTACAGGATCATCTTTAAAACTTCAAGCAAATCTGTACTTACTTACGGAGTGAAAACTGTTGAAACCATCACCTCTCACGTTGAAAATAGCGAAACTTTCATTTTCCCATTTCACATCCATTGCGGAAATAAAAAGTAAGTTCCAATGATCCCCGAAAAAACAGTAATGCCCACAGTGGTGTCGCTGCTTTCGTGAGCGAGTTAATGCAATCGATCCTATCAAGACTATATATTATTTTAAAAAGCACTCTCTGGAACCACGCACAAGCGACGAATTAAAAAAAAAATAACAAAATTAACGAAGCGAAAGATAAAATATTCGTTGTAACAAAAGTAAACCTCGATTTAAATATACAATTCTGTCAGTATTATGCTAAGTTATTTCACTATAGGGTAGCGTCAAGTGACGTCATATTGCCTACGAGATACCATCTGGAGGGCATAACTACAAGGTGCACTAGATTAAAATCTAAGGGAAAACAACGGCACTTCTAGTCAAGACAGTGCTTTGAGAGTGGGTTTCCTAGGCTTAAAAAAACGTTGTTTTCTCCTACAAGAAAAATCGCCCGTTTTAGGTCTAAGAAATCACTCTTAACAGCATCGGCTTCAGTATGACGTCCTTCTGTTTCTCTCCGCAGTGCCCCTTGCAGCTAACCCATTAAGGCTCCAGCATAGAGTTACACACAATAATACTACGTTGTGTCACTGCCGTATTGGCTTAGTTTACTAGCTGGACCATTCATGTCAGAATCGTGATGGAAATTGAAATGTCGCCATTTTAGGGGAAAAGTGAATCCGAGGTCATGTGCATTAATGCGTTTTTAGAAACAATTGCAAGGGTACTGCCACGAAAAGAGAGCAATACGAATTTACGGGTTGAATCCCGTTTCATCGCAGCATGGAAGAAATGAGTTCTATTGTAAACAAATACCGAATGAAACTTACCTCAGTCGACTTTACGTAAAAAACGTAACTGGAAATAATGAGAAAATGAACCCCGTTTAAGCGTTTAAAATTAAAGACTGACAAGAGTCAGTGCTCGAAGTGGGAATAACTAAAAGCCGGTATGGCATACACATACACCTTGTTCCCAACCTGGATTGCTGATTTGTCTAAATATCTTAAAGACTTTTTGTTTTATTTCCTCCGATTTCTGACTCCGAATCTTCGGTTGGGGGAGGGGTGTATGGGGGTGCCAGACCGGCTTTTAGTTATTCCCACTTCGAGCACTGACTCTTGTCAGTCGTTAATT
>JAHWFP010254808.1:0-14077 GCA_023313725.1 Lithobius niger
TCTTTACAATTTTCAGTATTTTCCTGCGAATCTACAAAAATCAATAATATTTCATTAGATTCATTCATTCATTTTACACATTATTTCAACCAATTCCAGACGTCACATTTCTTTGCAATTCCCAACCACAACTATGAATCTTACATCACTTTCAAAATTTATATTTTCATTCCAACTGCTTCATAATTCATGCAATATAAATTACAACATTCAGAATAATAATCAATGCTATCTTCAGACAATATTCCAATCAATTCCATTCTTGAATAACATCAATTTTAAGATCATGTACAGCTCATGGCTTAAAATTTCATAATTTCTCATCAATTTGAACTTTATTAAATTTCATTCATTCATATAGTTTATTAAAATTACCAAATTCATCCATTCACACATCTGTAGTACTCAATTTAATTTCCCTAGAATCTTCGCTCCAGCTATTAAGAACTTGTCTTGTTTCTGGTAACGCTTTTAAATTGCTATCCCCGACCAATTTGAAGATACCACCACGTATTTTCATCAAGTGAACCAACTTTATGCTAAAATCAAACAAAACAACCATGTGATTTCCATATAAAATCCACATGTTGTCCTTGAATTTTCGTTTTTGTGCCATTTTTCATAAATGTCCTGATTTTATTCCCAAATCAAATTCATTTTATTTTTGAATCTCTTTCAACACTAATCTCACGTGAATAGTGCTCTTTTGAGACGTCTTACATCCAGACAGTTTTCCAAATTTTGTTCCACGTTCAACTTTTCGGCCAAGAGGATCTTTCTCACCCCCTGCCATTGGCAGTGATGCACGTCACAAATCTAATTTTACACAAATACAACTTAGTTTAGTCAGTTCACAAACTACACCATTATCCTTCCATTTTAATTTAGAATATCAATCATATTTGAATCTGCGTACTAGAACAATTTGCTTCCCCGTGAATGACCGTGATTGCTTAAAATCTTCCAATCCATTAATTTTCTTGCATGATTCTCACGACAAGCATTTTGTTTGTTTGGCACAACCCCGAAAATTCAGGATAACGTAATGCACTTTATCAATTTTCAAATTAAAGAAATGTTGGTATGTGTTCCTTTCCCACGGTGCCCTATAATGCTGCCTTAGACCTTTTCACGGCCTGTCCCCCGTCCTTTATGCAAGGGCAGTGAACGACGGTCCTACGATGCAAGTCGCCAACCCGATTCTTGATGAACAATTTTGTATGAGCATCAAAAGCGGCAACTTCCTAAATCAATCGCACATTCATGTCAAAATTGTTCGATTTCCGATTAGTCTCGCAAATCGAACTGCGATTCTATACCTCACATCACCAACCCTCCTAACTCTATATCACACTGTATTACAGAGAAGGAGAGTAACATGCATTTGAAAACAGAAAATTTCATGTCCCCAACTAAGGTCATGCAATTATTTTCCCAATTTATTTTCCATCTAGTCTGTTCAGTAAAGTGTACTAGAACTTTTAATTGCGTACCTTAATTGAACAAACCCATACTCGTATCTCAAGGGACCCTGCCCTAGTTTCTTGTGTATGTACTTGTGTGTTCTTCGTACTAATGTTTCTTTAATTCAAGTGTCATTTTAAACGTCCTCAAATTACCTGTTTAAGTCTGCAATTAGTTATAGTATTATCCTTGACTGGGCCACCCCCGTCCAGTCAATTTAATTTGTGTCATGGTACCTCTATGCCCTGCCGGTCTCATTCGTACAGTCATAGCCAACTAAGTTTGGAAAAAAACCAAAATATTTGGAATATGTGGATGCGGCCACCTCCCCCTCGCATCTACTCTTGTAGCTAAAACCAATGTGTGGGAAAAGTCGTGTGGTCTCATTCACACATAAATTACACAAACACGTTAAGTACTTTAAAATTTTCATTCCGAAATTTACATCATTACAACGTTAATCGCATACATGATTAATCTCCATTACCGATCATGTATGTGGCGTTTACCATTCCGGCCACTGACATCGACAACCAGTTCCAACATCGAGCGTGGGGGAGGGGGGGAGGAAGGGGGTTTCCCATTTGTGCTCCCCTTGTATCGTAAAGAACATGCGCATGGATTAACATCACCTGAATAGGCGATTTCTGTCAATATCACTTATCTTTTAATCCATCCATGTCCGTTTATTTCTCCCCACATGTGTCTTTCCATCAGCCATCTCCATTCTCTGGTCATCTGTGCACCCTCGTTTTTATACCACTTCTGCAATCAATTCAATTCACAGGAAGACAAATATTACAACAGTTCTTATTTCAAGAATACATCAATTATTCAGCATTTTCAGGCTACATCTAGCCTTATGTCCCCTATCCTGTAATAATTTTTTTATAAATTACATTCCCCCAATCTCTGTGTACATGTTTTATTTATTTTCATACGTATTTTCTTTCCGTCGGATTTAATTTTCAGCAAGAGGGTGTTTTTAAGAAGCTTAGAAAGTGGCCACAGCCACGGTTTTTGTCTCTCATGACCCCAATTTTAAGGTCACCAAGGTCTTGCAAGGGTTATTTTTGTCAACAGAGGGGATGCGACACGGATGCGGCGCCACAAAGGATACCCCTTGCTCTACTTCGGTCTCTACGTCAGAGAGTGGGTGGGATCAACCCACTGCCGTTTTGACAGCTTATTTACAACTGACTGATGCGTGAGCTACGAGCATTGGTAGTTTCGGTTTCGGGAGGTGACAGTTTCGACTATGGTCCCATCCGACAACACCTCTGACCCCAATCATTTGACCACTCACGTGAATTCCCAAAATAATTTATAAAATAAAGTTTGACCGTTGCTTTCTCATACGAATTTGTATTATTTCCCTTTTCGGTCGCTTTTCCTTGTTCTTGCGCACTTTCGAAATTTACCATGGGCCCCAAAAAACGTTCCGCTGTCAAGAAAAATCATGTCTCCACTACCCCTCAGCCTAGTTCAACAGGACCGACCATCTCGACGCCAATTTCAGGGCTTATCTGCAGCTGCAGACCCAGAACCCTGAGTTATTTCTTCGGCTGGGACAATACTATTTGGCCAGTCCTTCAGCTATCCGACGACCACCCACCGTTGAGCCATATTTCCCCCCTGTTCTCCTCGGCGAGGAAATGATCGCCTATATACATAGGGCTTTCTTTCTCAACGTCCAAAATGCGGCCGGACTTCCCATCCCAGCTCCTCTTGGTGCCCCACCATCCGAAGGACTATTTGCAAATCAGCTTCGGTACTTTGGACACTTTAGCTCATGCGATCCGGGCAACAGCCATCTCTGTAGACATATGCGCTATCCATTCTTCTTGCCCTATGGCCATTCAGGGGAATATTTTGAGCATTATGAGCTCCGTGCATCAGCGCTGGAGAGTCAACATCTACTGCTCGAGCAGCTCCGGTTAGTAGCACCTGGCACCGTCCCCACACTCGTTCCCTCTCGCCCTGGACCCCGACACCCATACTTCAACCCGGACTCTGCAACAGCCAGCCCAGGAACCGACAGACCTTGCCCACCCCATTGCGAGGATTGCCGCAAGGAACGAGGTAAGTTTCCGACCAATTTAGGTAAAATGTGTTTCAAATCAAAATCCCCTTTTTCATATTTCATGTTTTCCTCATTAATAATATACAATTAGCCCAAAATAGGCCTATATTATTCCAAACATTTTTAATTTTGACGATAATTTCCCATTCCTATCTTGACGACATGTATTCAATCTTATAGCCATAATTTTACGTAAACAATTAGCATGTTAACAATATTTCCCATGAACGTGTTCTCCAAGCCAAAATTAGGTCTATTTTTTTTTTTTAATCCGTTTGAAACCCAGTTTACTTGCGTTTAGACACCTGGTCCAGTCGCAAGGCAACTAAATTAACTATTTCATGTTTGTTCCTTTTCTTCCAAATATTTATTCAAAAATGAAGTACCAATCATGCCTAATTTCATGATCCCACAACCAAAATTTAAAGTTGCCCACAATCTTCTATGGTAACGGCCGTAGTTATATGTTCCTCCTTGCGTTTAGGCCTGTCGCCCAATCGCAAGAATTTAACTTATCCTTATCTTCAGGTTTATGGTTCAATTTGCAAGAATTCCCAATTTTAATATTCATATGTGATATAATATTAACGTACTGCATTATTTGTGAAATTCCCCTAGTATTTTGCACCATTTTCCAGTATTGAAGTTGAAACCTTCATGCATTGTAAACCAACACTTCCATACCCACCCGGTCAAATATTTTCATGCATAATCATGCCATTCCTTTTAGACTTGTTTAATCCATAATTTAACTTTGCTAATGCAAATTCTCTGGTGAAATTCCTATAAGTTACCTTGTGTCTAGACCTAAATCTAGTCACAAGTTTCATGCAATCCTATTTAAAACAATAAAAATTTGTTCAATCGCAATTTCTACATTAATTCAAACAGTTGTCATCATGCACCTTTGAATTTTGAACAATTTCGTTTCCCACCTAATGCGATTTTCTCATGCAATATTATCTTTGACCAATCTTCACCATGATCCATGCCAAATGATGCACTTAACTGATAATTATGTTCACATGCCGACAACCAACCTACCATGAACCATTAAAGTAATCAATATTCTCTTGAATCCTAAAAATCCAGCCAAAGAATCAATAGCCAATTTTGAATTAAAAATTTTGTGCATGTTCTTACATTCAATAATTAAATTTTAGCCATGCCTGCGTGAGTATAATATATGCAATTTAGCCATTAAATTAATTGATTTTGTCTATGTATGTACTCAACATTCATATAATTGTATATTTTGTAAGGTTACAGATTTTTTATATCTTTCAGTCACAACTGTATATGCCTATGTTATGCTTTTCCATACTCATACAAATTCTAATCTTCCCCAAATTTATACCTATGCAAAATAGAAAAATTCCATGCACCAATTTAATTTCGCTTGTTCTAATAATAAAATAAAATGGTATTTCGATATCCTGTAATGGTCCGATGTTAACAGAGCGATGTTATTAAGGCGATGGCGATAGGCTACATCGCCTGCTGTTATGTGGCGAAACTATGTGTCACCCGACAAGCGTACGCCTGCCTGGCGAACGTGCCCGCGACCCGGCGTTTATGCCAAGTCGCCTCCCGTACTCAATGCCTGCTGCAGAGAACGCCGCTATTGCTGAGGCAGTTCTCTGGGACAGCCGGCGATCCACAGGATCTCCTCTGTCGTCTACACCCGCACAAGAGATTCGCCGCTTTAACGGAGACGAATCTCACGGCTTAGCTCTTGAAGCCTAAGCCCATCCTGACCTATGACCCATCGGACCTAACCTCCCATAGTCTAAAAAAAAATCAATATGATTTCCTATCTGAAGGTTAAAGAATCCAAGTTACTGTACGAAAAAAAATTTTTTTTTTTTCAGAAGAATTTGTCAATGTCCAAATCAACCACTTAAATTTTGATCAAGACCCCTAGGCCCAATTGTGGTATTAACGTTCCCCGTGTAAATTGTGTTCTTTCCCCCATTTGTTTTAATACGGATTCTTTTGGCAGAAATAGATAAAAAAATTTCCTATAAAATCATGTTAAGGAGAAATAAATAAAAAAATAAATCCAATCCATGTCCTTTTCTACAGTATTTACTAGCTAGTTTATTATCACATTCATTGAAGTAATAATCCAATTTTCCCATTCCCATGCTTATGCCACTTCCTTACCTGAAAATCACGAAAACAGATCGGGGGGGGGGGGGCCTTAACCCCCAACCCCCCTCCCCTTTAAATTTAAATCCCAGGCCCCAATCCTGAAAACATGACTGTTGTTTACCCAACAATTTCTGGAAACTGGGGTGGGGGGGGGTCAGAGGAAAACCTTTCCCAATACGCAGTTCTTCCTAAATTCAAACCCCAAATCCTTTCCCGAAATTTCCCAATCACTTTTAATTAGAATTTGGCCTTCCCATGAACTGCCTTGTTTTTCCCTAAATTTAAATTCAGAAATTTCCACAACAGCCCATTTCATCACTTCCGCAAAATTTTGCCCAAATATATGTTCTTCTGAGTTTATTTCAAGCCCAAACCTTCATTTAATAAAATCCCTAATTCCGCCAGACCAATCATACTTGAATCTCTTGATCTATGTTATTTACTTAATACCAAAGATCCAAAGATTCAAAACATTTCAATTTCCCTCCATTTCCACCCTAGCCTCTTGATCCTTGTTAAATACCTTTTTATCAAGTGTCAAAGGCCCAAACTTCAATTTCAAAAATTTATATTGGAAGAGACAGAGAGAGAAAAAAAATTAAAATCCAAGTTCTCACCATTCATGCATAACCACTGCAATTTCCAACTACCCCTCTTCCAGTTTGCAACATTGTTTCAAAAGAAAATTTCCTTTAGTCTGCTTAAATTACAAAATGTTCATGCATTATCTACATCATGATTGTATTCAATTTTCTACACCTGTTACCCAATTTTCCCCATTTAAATCCAAAACATTTTGTACTAAATACCTAATAAGTAAAATTTCTAATCTTTCCTGTACAATTTATTTATTTCAGAACGCCGCAACTGGTATGGCCACCCTCACGGAGGCCCCGGAAGCTCCGGGGGCAGTAGCAGCGCAGGCACTGGGCTCAGCGCCTAAGATTTAAATTGCACTACCCCGACCCCACATTTATTTTAAAATATTATATGTATCCATATGTAATTTTGGGGGGGGGGAGACCCATTCAACAATTAAATATTTTAAAATTCGCTACCATTGTTTCCCCGCTCTCCATTCTTTGTTTTAATTTCCACACGTTCAAATCTACAGATTTTGTACTGATGAAGCCGCTTCACTCCTAGTTTCCCCGACAGCCCACCGACCTTGCTAGAGAAACCTCAGGTTTTCGTTCTCTCTGTTGCTAAGCAACGTCAGCTGTTGGAAAACCCCGGAGCGCCGCCGCTCATGCGCATTACACCTCAACACAGTTCATTGTTCGCCGCCATCTCGTCTTTTCAGCCCATCTGGATTACGCTACTCATCATCATTACCAGCCTTTGATTCCTCTATCTGCCTACGAAGCCTAATTTCAGGTGTATTAATACTGCTTCTAGTGTTATAACTATGTGTTGCTCCACGCTGCCTTTGCAATTCCAATTCATATTCCAATTTCCTCTGTTTATTTTGAAAATAACGAGCCGACCGTGGCTCTATGTATTTGCGTTTACGAGTTAGCCTACCAACCACGTCTAGCTTATCACTATTTTTATTAGCTGCTATGGCTTCGTTTTCAGTTGACGAATCAAAACCTGGTGGATTTTTCTCCGATACATGATCAAGAGGATCCAATAATAGATTAGCAATGAATTCTTGTAATTTTATTTCAGCCTCCGATAATTCCCCATTAATTTGTAATGACACATCGAGATCCGAAGCACCGCTAAACGGTAAGAGTTGATTCGCACCTCTCGCAAACCAAGGGCGAATGTGATTTGTATGCACTCTGAGAATTTTTGCTGGATCCAACAAAAAACCACTCGTACGATTACTTCATTTACGAACTCCATTATACAAAATGGCCCAGTCCATACTCTTAAGTAATTTATTAGATACCTGCCTCAGAACCGTCCAGTCTCTGACTAATACATAGTCATCTGTTAAAAAGGAATACGGCCTAGCCGTTTTATTATAAAAAGTCTGAGCCCGTACTATCGATTTCGAATTGTGCATACGTGCAACCTCAAATGCTGCCTGTAGCCTACTTTCCAACCGAACGACATAATCGTCACTGTCGTAGAAAATCCTAGGTGGTTCAAAAGCCAATGACGCAGGTAGCCTAAATTCACTACCAAATTGCAAAAAATGACTCGACATTAAGGTAGCCCCATTTGGAGTGGCGTTTAGTGCTACACATACCATATCAGGATACCTACACCAATCATTAGGGTAATGCGCCGTAATTTTTCGTAACACTGTCTCGATTTTCTTGTTAGTTGCCTCTACCAATCCGCCCACATGACTTACATTAGGCGTAAAATTTATTTGCTTTATTTGAAATAAGAGTGTAAGCTTAGCCATTACAGCATTCAAAAATTCCGTACCACAATCGCTGCGAATCTGAAATGGAGTACTAAATCTAGAAATTAATCTAGTAAACAATTTTCGAGCAATCATTTCAGCCTTTTTATTTTTAATCGGAACAGCAAGACGTAGCGCGAGAAATCATCCACCATACTTAGAATGTAGGAATTTTGATGATCACTCACTGATAACGGACCTATCAAATCCAAAGACCACGAATAGCCTGGTTTCTGTAAGATCTGGTACGCCCTAAGCTTAGCCTTATAAGGCTTGTTAGATCTCGTGAAAGCCTGACATGTCTGACACGATTTTACGTAATCAGCGACATGAGCACCCATTTTCGGCCACCAGCAATGTAACTGAATCAAATCCAGAGTCTTTGGTCGGCCGTGATGTCCACTACAAGGTGCTGTATGGTAATCTCTAATGCAAAAATTAATTGGAGAACCAGGAATACACATCTGAGGTATGTTATCCACTCTACGTTGCTCAGGATCTGCCAGCCAGATCCTATACAAAATGTAATCATAATCTTTGAAAAATATATTTCTTTTATTGGACGCGTTTAAAAGATCCTCGGAGCACTGATCTTTAAGTCGTTTTACGATCTCACCAAGATAGGGATCATTTCTCTGCTCCACCGCTAGGTGAGCCCTAGTCCAGTCAGGAAATTGACTCCCCAACACGGCAATCAGGATCTCTATACGCGAAAGAGCGTCTGCTACTGCAAGTAACTTTCCGGGTGTGTGACGTAAGCAGAACTCGTATTCTCGTAATCTTAGCAGGATTCTTTCAATCTTAGGAGATACAGATGACGAATTATATAAAAACAAAATAGCCATGTGGTCCGTGCTAAGGTAGAACATCTTCCCTAAGAGGTAGATCCTGAATGATTTGATCGCGTGTACGATCCCCAGGATCTCCCTCATGGTAGTAGTCCCTTTACGTTCCGACGGAGTGAGTGTTCGGGAAGTGTAGGCGAGCGGATACTCTACACCCCCATGGATCTGTGACAGCATTCCGCCAAGGGCTATCTCGGAAGCATCTGACTCGACGTAGAAAGGCTTAGTGAAATCTGGATGCTTCAACGTAGCGGCATTTACCATAGCCCGCTTTAGATTATTAAAGGCCCTGTCTTCCGCCTCACCCCACTCAAACTTACAGTTCTTCCTCGTTAGCTTAGTTAAAACCAAAGCCTCCCGAGCGAAGCCCACTACATGCTTCCTGTAATAATTGCAAAGCCCTAAGAACTGACGAACCTGCTTAGGGTTCTTAGGCACCGGATATAGTTCCATAGCCCTAACTTTTTCTTTATCCGGATTTATGCCATGTTCATCGATGACAAACCCTAAAAACTTAACAGATTTCCGACCAAACAAACATTTTTCTGGTGAGAGCTTCATCTTGCTCTTCCCTACAAGATCTAATGCCTTATCCACATGACTGATGTGTACACTAAAATCTGGACTAGAAATTAGCGTGTCATCTAAATAAACGGTACAATAGATATCTAATATCAGCGAATATTTGCTGTGCCACGAACTGGAAATGTGCCGGAACTGACCGGAGCCCCATTGGAAGACGCTGAAAAATCCAGGATTTCGTGGAACTATTGAAAGACACCTTGTGCATATCCTTTTCAGCCAGTTTCAGCTGATAGAACCCAAACTTGAAGTCCAGACGACTAAAATACTTAGCACCACTGAGATGCGCCATGCTCTCAGTCACAGTTGGTATTGGTACACTAATACTTTCAACTGCGCTGTTCAAGCCGCGTAAATCTACGACGACTCGAAACCCAGTAGGCTTCCTACGAATTAGAAGACATGGCGACATCAAATTACTTTTGCCCTCCCGGATGATTCCGGCTCTAGCCATTTGATCTACACACTCATCCAAGATAGCCCTTTGATGAAAAGGAACTCTATATAGTCTTGAACGAACTGGCTCTACGTCACCTGTTGGAATCGGAATTTTGTATCCCTCATAACACCCCAAATCAAATTCATGAGTTGCAAATGTTGCTTGGTGGGTCTTTAACATGCTCAAAAATTCCACCTTTTGTTCCTCAGTTAAATCTGGGAACGAGAATTTATGTCTAATTTTGTTCCAGTCCTCTTCAAGCTCTTCCTCAGTCTTGGAGGGCCCTGCTTTCGCTGGGGGTGCACCTAAATCCTCCGCAACGCTCCCTCCCTGCGCTGCTTGTGTGTCAACTGTAGATACCTCGATAGGCCTTGAATCTACCGAAGCCGTGTTAGTCAAGTCAGCACGTGGTGAATCCTCCTCATAATCAATAATTGCGGTGGTGTAGTGACCAAGCACAGTCCCCGCTTTTAATTCTACGTCCGCCCCACTTAGATTGATGCACATAATCGGCAAAATTCCGGTAGGACTAGTATTAACCAGCCCATGAGCAATACAAACTGGAATATTCGTAGTGTTTGGTACAAATTTTCCGCTCTGTAGTTCCGGAAACGGACAATGCAAAGTTCCAGTTATGCGGGTTTCCGCATCTATTGGAATGATTTCATCCCTTAATAACGACACTTCCACATCTACATATTCATGCTTCGGAGTGCAATTCCATGTAGAACGAGGATTTTCCTCCGAATCTTTATCCGACTCTACGTTAATAGTAGCGACATGAGCGTGAACTGGCCTATACATTTTCCTAATAATAATTTCCTTGTTTTGATTATAATTCTGCCACGCTTCTTCTGCTGATGACGCTAGCTGAAATTCCAGCACACCTATCTTTAAAACATTATCGGTACAATTTAAAGATACCGCTATGTCTTTATTTGACATGAAATCAAACCCAGTTAAGACTGGAATGTCGCTAAAAGTTCCATCCGGTACTATAATAAATTCTTGTTCCACAGAAAAATCACATTTTGAAATATTTGTCACAATTTTCTGTCCCATTCTCACCTTCTTTTGGCCCACCCCAATTAAATTCACTGGGGATTCCATAGTAATTAATTGCCAATTAACGCTACTGTCTGCCATCAATTCCTTCGCCACCGAATCATAAATCAGCGTTAGTGACGAACCAGTGTCCAAAAGTGACGTTCGTGGTTTATTACCTATTTCAAATACTAAATGTGGCCTAGCAAACGGAACTTTTTGTTGTGCCTGTGTACTAAGAACCAAAACATTTTCATCAGAGATCGTGACATACTCTACTCCACTCTCCAGGTCAGTAAAGATTTCATTTTCGTCTCTAGTTGCAATCTCTGCCACTAGATTCCGCCCGCAGTACCATCGCGAGCCAGGTTTTGCCTGAGCGCTCGTGAGCAGATCGCCATCCTCGTTTATCGATTTATTTTTGACTAGGGGTTCAGTAGGTCTCCCCTCGCACTTACTGTCCCAAAACGTTCAACAAATTGTTGGCTCGTCCACACTTCAATAGTTGGAATCCTAATTTTCCAGTTTCTCTGAGTTAATGCCGAAAGACCAACTGATTTACCTGTTTCAATTTCTACTTAAGTTTTGAAAAATGATTGGATTGTATGTTTAAACTGCACAGAACGCATTTTGCCCAAAAGTGCCAAAACCACAGGTTAATTCGTATCAATGCTGTTTAATCCAGTGTGAAAAGCAGTCGAGTCAATACCATCCTCAAATAAAGTTACAACTACTGAATCACAGCTTAAGTCATATTTATCATTAACTGTTTTTAATGCTGCAGCAAATTCACTTGTTAATTCCAAATTATTTTCCAAAGAAGCTGCAACATATCTAGATGGAATTTTACCAAAATAAGCAGCCAAACGTGGTAGTGCTAGCGTTCTATCTGGCAGAGATAGCTTTTGTTGATGCCAATCGACATCCGAATACAATTTTGTGAATAATGCATCCGCTTGTGCACATGAAAATACTCGCACACAATTTAATCCCATCGAGCCTACTTTCTTTCCACTGATTGAAGATTTGGCAGGAATCGTGGCATGAACAGCACTGACATTTACGTCATTAGAATAATCTCCATTTTGCTGCTGCCTGCCCTGTAGCCCTAGATCCCTGCTATCTAGGCTATCAACCCGTTTTTTTACTGATCACTTCCCTGATAACATTCCCCACTATTTTCATTTAACTGCACAGCTGATACCTGATTTTTCTGAAACCCGCCGTTGTAATTCTGCCCAGAGTTTTGCTGTTGCTACTGGTTGCGATACTGCTGGTTGCCATTATTATTTTGATTTTGCCTCTGGCCCCCCACCAGTATTGCCACCACCATTATTGTTGTTCCCATAACTTTGTTTATATCCCCCGTTAAACTGCGAATTGTCCCTGTAACCATCATTACCATAATTCCCGTTGGATTTATTTCCACGTCCACCCCTAAAATTACCTCTACCCCTGTAGCCACCTCTGTTACCTCTAAAATTGTTGCCACTTTGACCCGCCGACTGGCCCCCATTCCCATTTCTTGCCAGATTTCTTTGTCGGGTTGCCGCAATATTTTCCGGTTTTGTACGGCAATCCCTTTTTAAATGCCCGAATCCCAAACATTTGTAACAAGAACGACCTTCCCCTTGGTTCGGACGAACTGCATATACCCTAATATCATTAACCCCTACTTTCACGGAAGAAAGTCTGTTCACATACTTTTCTAGCTTTTCTATTTTATCTACCAGGGTGCCTATAGCCAACTTATTTACCCCCAAATCTAACTTCTGATTACCACCTGTAGCCTGAGCTTCCCCTTTTTTTTACATATTTTTGTTTATCCCCTGTAAACCCTTCCAAAACCGAACGCTTCCAAATTGCCTCATTATACATTTCCCTAAACGACCCTGGCTTCCTAGATGAAATATGAACTTCCAATTCCGGCGGGAGCGCATGGTGAAACACACTACGCAAACCCTCATCCTTACACCTTAATTTATGCTTCCTGTCACCTGCATCATCCCCCGGTTTAATTCGCCAAACTAGAGCTGCCATAGCCTCCAATCGAGTCGAAAACTCCTCTATCGACTCCCCAATCTTCATTGGTGTCCCGAAAAAATTAATTAAGGTTATTCCTTCCCCAGCACATCCAAATCGATCCACTAAAATCTCTTTAAAACCATCCCAGTTATCTGAGTTCGCAATGTGTGGATTCATTGCTAAATATTTTGCCACCTGTCCCGTACATTTGCTGCATGCCACCGCAACAAGTTCCGAATCCTTAAGGTTTGGCTCTAAAACCATCAAATTCTCCACCATTAAAGAAAAAGTAAAAACATCTAAATTTTCATCCCCACAAAACGGAAGCACTGCTCGTTTAGCTGCCCTTACTTCCTCCCAAAGTCTCTTATCACCCAAATTCCTATTAGCCGCTAAACTATGAAACGCGTCCGAAGTCATTAGCAAAGAAGCGTTATGCCTATCGTCCGCAACCCGCATGCAAGAAGAGAGAGTACGTTCCAAAATTTGTTCCATGACTTCCCCATCAATCCCACCATTAAGATGGTCCACTTTATTTCTAATTGTAGTACGCGGCAGACCACCCCTGCCTCGAATTAAACCTCCCGCGGCAGTAGGCCCTCTAACTCTCTACCTACCTCTATCAGCATTACTGCTGGTTTCGCTACGAACCGGCGAACGAGACCGCACTCTCCTCAAGATAGGAGGAGAACCGCCGTCCCGTGCTCCGTCGCCCATATCCATGCCATCCGAATCTGACTCCGCACTTTGTTCCCTATCCCCTGGAAACATAGGGGTGCTGGTTGAAATTTGGCTTATATTCACGAAATCATCCCTGTTGTGGCTTGGTTATTATCCTTTCCCTCGATGAACGTTTAACAGCCCCTTGAGTAGTTTTACCTCTAGCTCTAGTGTAAACCTCGCACTTTCCCCTGATTATTGGAAAAGTGGCGGGTTTCCAGTGTGTAAGCTAAACAGCTTACACCGGCCGATTAATTATTAACAGCAACAAATATCACACAATATCACAACAATGGCAAGCAAAAGAAAGGAAACCACACAAGTTGTTTCTGGTTTAATTAACTTGATTTATTCAAAGT
>JAHWFP010254808.1:16384-30027 GCA_023313725.1 Lithobius niger
ATTTCAATCATTCAATTTTAGTTTGAGCTTAAATGAGGGGGAGAAAAATCAAAAGTTCGTTTTTGATTCTTAATCTCTTAATTATGTGTCAAACTCGAGGAGATTCCTCCTCTGAATTGTTCATTCAAAATTAAATTTCAAAGTGTTTTTACACCTATTGTCAGTTTTTGTAAGTTCAGGAGACTTCTATTCTTGGTCCCTACTAATGCCTCAGGCTAAAAGACACGTGACCCTGGTGCCATTTATAACTGAAAACAACTGTTGTGAGGAGCAATGTGTCCACATAAATTTTTACTTCATCGGGGGAAAAATTTCTCATTTTATTTTATATGGTAAGTTGTCTTATTTGATAGGACACAACATTGAAGTGTCACTTACCTTCCGTATAACATTAGGTTATAATTGTCAATTTTACTTAAATTTCTGCAATGGTAACATTATTTGTGACATGCACCTGGTCCAATCATACTTATTTTCAATAACACCCTAATTATGATGTTAAACTCAAGTTTGACTGACGTGCGATGTAAGATCTCAGGTTTTCTGGCGTGCCTGCAAATTCGTGATCTTACATCTCAAAATTTTCATTGGCCACAGAGTCTATTATAACCTTTCGGTTCTCAATTTTTTTTTTAAAGCAACGTTCCACATAGTTTCTTTTTTCATTAAGGCACATAAATTTCTTGATTTCAACATTGTCAGAAAATGTTTATCGAAATTTCACAGCTTTCGGCCGTCAGGTCGGCCAGGTTTTCTATTTACCCAACCGGAAATGCATGTACGTGATCTCCTCTTTCGAGCTTGCTCACGCTTGGAGGCCATATTTTTACTGAAAACTCCTCGTTTTTAAGCATGGAGGGGAAAATTTATTTTCTGTCGGCAACGTTTTTAATTAATGTTTGATTCTTATTATTATGGCGACTCCTTATTTCTGGGTTGCATATGACTTAATATAGTGCATTGACTCATTGATTTTAGTAGCTGAAAATCATCGATATTTGAGCGTGCCACAACTGTGTTTGGCCTATAACAATTCAATATATTTGTCAATTTACGAGCTGAAAACTGCTTTCAAAATTTTAGTCACAACACATAAATGCTTTGTGCCTGGCACATAACTAGTTTTAGCCCATGAAAATTTATCCATATTCAACCAAGATTTTCCTTCTTTTTTTTTTCGTGGCTGGTCTGAGCCCATGAAAATTTTTCCAGAATTGAACAAGAGATTTTTTTGTCTCGTGGCTGGTCTGAGCCCATAAAAATTTACCAGATTTAAACAAGATTTTACTTTTTTTTTTTGACGTGGCTGGTCTGAGCCCATGAAAATTTACCAGATTTAACAAGATTTTACTTTTTTTTTTTGACGTGGCTGGTCGAGCTCATTAACGGCTCAAATACTGTCTTTCAAATTATCGAGCCTGGGGGACATATCAGTGTCCCTGGAAAATAGTATCTACACTCAACAATATTCATGGAAACCAATATCCCATGGAAATGATGTCCATACATTGAAACAATATCAACATAGGAGAATAAAAATCCAATCATGATTATAGGTATAGCATAAATTAGCAGGGCGACTGGTCATACTTTCAACATTTTCACAAGACATGCTCTATTTCTATGTAAGAAAGCATGTGTCTCGATGTTTCGGTACCTTAATTGGTTGTAATGATAACACAATCAGTCACTTGCTTTCAGTCAAAATTCTAGAGCTGAAAGATCTACTTGTGGGCCTATATTACGTTTTGCGTTGGGTGGGAAGCCCTACGTGTATATAGTGCAAGTGACGGACATCCTAACTTCAAAACATTGTTTCTTCTTGCATAGTGAAAGCTAAAGTGTTTTGATGAAACACTCATAACCAAAGGAACCGAAATCTGTTGTTCCAAATATCCAATCCAATTCTTAAATCAGAAGATATGATTTTCTCCATAATTTACAATCCAAGTTTTAAGTCGGAAAATTTGATATTTCTGAATAATTTATAATTCTAGTCTTAGTTCGGAAGATTTGATATTTCTCAATAATTTCGAGATACAATTTTTAACTGAAATTCTGACGTATTCGTCCAAATTGTATAATAAACAGAAAATTTTCTTGAAATGGTCTCTGAGATTTTTAATTAAGTCGGGAGATATGATATCTGTAATACCATTTTCAAAACATTGTTTTCATCTAAAATCTTTGACATATTTGTCCAAATCAGGCAATGAACGGAATTTATTCTGTATTTCTTTCAGAAATTTTAATTGTTTAGTCGGAAGATATGATATTTCTTTAAAACAGATCTCCAAGATTTTAGTTTCACTTGGGATTTCAGACATAATTTGTCAAATTACATAATAAGCAGAGAAATTTCTTCAGAAAATTCCAGTTCCCTTAGCAATCTTGCTCATCTTATTTTGTCAACTTTTCACAAAATGCGTGAACTGCTTGCTTCGGTAATATTGTTGTGTATTAACTAAAGGGATGGATGCACATTTATCCGAACCAATTTTTATGCTAGCATAGGCTATAACTTTTGCATCATTATTGTGATCAAAACCCAGCCTATTTGCGATAAATAAAAAAAAATTCTTTTTTTTTTTTTTGAGGCTAATTTGATATAGCCTATAGCTGGATTCATTTGTGTGAAACACAAGAGTCACATTCGATATGCATTTTTTTTTCATTCTCATAACCATGTTAAATGAGAGGTATTTTCTATGCAGATAAAAAAATTCTTTTACTGTCAGACAAGTTCTCTTAGTTATATCACCGATTGTGATATCATTTCAAGGTAAGTTTGTGATCCAATGACAAACAATCAAAACCAAACAAACTCAAAAGCCTTGCTCATGATAATCACACTGGCTGCATTTTTTTAAAGTTATTTCTTTGAACTTAATTGCGTGTATTTATGCCAAATACGACAATCTCTCCATTTGAGATTTAAAAAAAATTTTTTCTTTCGTGAAATGAACAAGATTGGTCCATCTGGGAATTAATTTGCAAAATTCGTTTGTATAATGCCGGATCGCATTCTTTGCATTTATACGGAGTCGATTGAAAATTTCAAGGCAATTTTAACACATGAAATGATAAATTTCTCTGAGGCTAATGCATGGTGTCTCGTTATTATTTGGATTCCTTAAATGACAGTCTTTATCTGCATTGAAAACCAATTTTTGATTTTGAAAACTACGTTTGGGTCTAGTGCAAAGTTTCAGATTTGAGATGTTTCGATTGGCTTTGTCTAGCAGTCGTGTGCTCGTGCTTGTTCAAGATTATGTTTCCTTCTTATTTCGGGAGTGTTTTTACTTGATCTAGTGCAATAATTGTGTGTTGGTCTCAGTTTCTGCTGTTCCTCCAATCTGATTCGCTTTTGAAACAGCCGGGAGGTATGAGGAGCGCAATTCTTATGCTTTATGCCTTTTTGCTCATTGCTAGTTTCCAGTAACGCTCGTTGGATGTCACTAGCTATCGGGCTAAAAACTGGGGGATCCAGCTCCGCCATATGGTCAGTCAGATCTTCGTGGAGTTTCGTGATAAAATCACACAACTGTTGTTCGGATTCGCTTAGTTTGCCATTAACAATCTCGGCATGTTCCAGGTCGTCTGGAGTGTTGAAAGTTTGAATCGGATTTCTGGATCTCAGAAAAAATGGCCGACACTGATTAACATGAATCCTTACTATTTTGAAAGGGTCCAGATAATGGACTGCTCGTATGATTACAGGATTTACAAATTCCATAATTCTGTATGGTCCACTCCAAACTTTAAGCAATTTCTCGGAAATCTCTGCAATCTTGACGAAGTCCTTAATGACTATGTAAGAAACCGGTACGGGCGTGCTGTCTTGTTGTAAAAATTCTGATATTTTTGCGTTGCTATTGCGTTATGCTTGCGAACTACTTCAAAAGAGTTTTGAAGTCTGGTTTCCAGCCTGATGACTGTATCATCACTGTTATAAATTTTCCTGGCCGGCTCGAATATCAGAATTCTCCTGAATTCTCCAGGTCTCCTGAATTCTCGACCGAAGTGCAAACAAAATGGTGATAAAAGTGTGGCGCTGTGCGGTGTCGAATTCAGAGCTATACAAGCTGCAGGGAGACTCTCGTCCCAATCGTGAGGATTGTAGCTACAATCTTACGTAAGACTGTCTGTATAGATTTGTTACAAATCTCCACGCCACCTCCTGTCCAAGAAGTGTTGGCTGTAAAATTGATCTGTCTAACATTAAACAGTGTCCTCAGAGAGGCACACACTTTAATGGCGAACTCGGAGCCTAGGTCGCTCCGCAAAGTCCTACATGGAGAGAACCGAGCAAAAAGCTTTGTGTATAGCTTACGAGCGATTGTTTCTGCCCTTTTGTTTGGAATCCCAAAGGCAATGACGAATCTGGAGAAATCATCCACCAGCGTCATCACGTAAAAATTACCTTGATTGCTTTCATTCAATCTTCCAATTAAATCCATCGACCAGCTGTCGCTTGGTCTTTGCAGGAGCTTGAATGCTCGAAGGGTGGCCTTATGGGGCTCGTTAGGTCTATTGAACTGCTAACAAATTAAACATGTCTTCACATAGTAATCAATGTCTTGTACCATAGTTGGCCAAAAACAGTGCAACTGTATTAATTTCAGGGTGCTCTTGGCTGCTCTGTGTCCAGCTGCGGGGGCGTAGTGATAGTCACGAATACAGTGAGTGACTAAACTTTTGGGAATAGAGATTTGAGCAATTTCTTCCATCCTTCCTTTTGCCCATATTCGATACAGCATGTCGTCGAAATCCTTATAGAAAATGTTACGCTTATTACTAGCGTCGATGACGTCAGCTGAGTCTTGATTTTTAATGGTCTCAAATACCTTGCCAAAATACTCGTCCGCCCTCTGCTCGGCTACTACTTGAGAGCGAGTCCAGTCAGGATATTGTGAGTCTAAAATGCAGACTGGGATCTCTACGCGAGAGAGTGCGTCGCTTACTGGTAACAGCTTGCCTGGTCTATGGCGAATAATAAAATCGTACTCCCTTAACCTGATAAGGATTCGTTCCAACTTAGGTGACAAGCGACTGCTGTTGTATAAAAAAATTAGAGCCATGTGGTCCGAGAATAAAAAAAAACGTTTTACCTAGTTGGTAAGTTCTGAATGTTTCTATTGCACGTACGCCTGCCAGGATCTCCTTTACAGTAGTACTTTCCTTTCTCTCAGTTTGTGTTAGAGTCCTGGAGGTGTAGGCGAGAGGGTAGGCTATGCCTCCATGCATCTGCGTAAGGCAGCCTCCTAACGAAGTATCCGAACCATCCGCCTCTACGAAAAAAGGTTGGGAGAAATCTGGGTGTTTCAAGGTGGCAGCATTAACCATTGCTTCCTTTAAACCCTTGAAAGCATCATCCGCTTCCTTGTCCCAAATGAATTTTGCGTTTTTGTTTGTCAGTTTTGTAAGGCAAACTGAGAAAGCTGAGAATTGAGCGATGTGCTTTCGAAAAAATCTGCCACATCCCCACGAATCGGCGGACCTCTTTTACATTCCTAGGCTGAGGAAAAAGTTCCATTGCTCTGATTTTATTCCTGTCTGGTTGTACTCCGTCTTCGCTTATAACGAAGCCCAGAAATTTCACTTTTTTGACTGCAAAAAGCATTTTTCGGGACTAAATTTCGTTTTCGATTTCTCTACGAGGCTTAGGGCTCTGTCTACGTGCAACAGATGTGTACGGAAGTCTGTGGAATTTAATAAAATGTCGTCCAAATAAATGGTACAGTAGCCGCCTAAAATCTCTGCGAAAATCTGCTGAGCGCAGAATTGAAAATGCGCAGGCGCTACTTTGAGTTCCATCGGCAATTTTTTAAAACAATATGTCATTCTGGATCCTTGAAATCCTGTCTTTTCCATGGATGATTCAGCTAACTTGAGCTGAAAAAATCCCATACGAAAATCCAGCTTGGAGAAGTATTTAGCTCCGTGTAAATTAGCCAGTGCCTCACTGATTACTGGTAAGGGTACTGATACATTTTCGGTAACGGCGTTCAAACCGCGTAGGTCAATGACCACTCGATATCCCTCAGGCCTTCTTTTTATGAGTAGGCAAGGGCTGAGCTAAGCAGATTTACATTCTTTTGTGACACCAATTTTCAATAAACCGTCTAGGTATTTATCCAACAATTCCCTTTGATGAAATGGAACTCTGTAAATCTTAGATCGGACTGGTGCTGCATTCCCTGTTTGTATGTCCACTTCGTATGGCTCATAAGTCCCAAGGTCAAATTCGTCTTTGCTAAATGCATCTGTATGTGTCCTCAACATGTCAAGAAATTCTGCCCTTTCTTCTTCAATTAAATCCGAAATGAAAATTTAAATTTCAGCTTGTCCCAATCACTTTCTATCTCGGATTGTGGCTTGGGCAATGGCCTTGGTTTGTTGATAGAGTCGGCGCTGGCCTTCGCATCGGGTTGCGATGTCTCAATGGGCTTTGTCTGGACTTGCTCGGGAGAGCCGGAAATAGCTTCGGAAACACCGCGTGCTATCTCGGCTGGCTCTGGATCTCGAGCGTTTGCAAGGCATGAATCAGTTTCGGTTTCGCTTATCCCTGACGGAATCGAGTTGCTCGCTCCAGCTTTGTGATAGTGTTGAGCTATCTCACTGGGCCCTGGTGTGGAAACGGGAGTATGAAGTGTGACTGATTCGGTTTTAGTGGCATTCGACTGAATTACCGGGTCGGCAGTATTAATTGGAATTTCGTCGTCGTCCTGACAATCATACTCAACTTCCGCAGTTGTGTAATGACCAAGCGTCATACCTGAAGGCAAAAATATATCTTCGCTAGATGTGTTAATTACCATTATCGGTATCAATCCGGTAGGTGATGTATTAACTAGACATCTAGCCAAACAAATCAACAAATCGGGTTTACATTAGGGAATAAATGCGCCACTCTGTATTTCAGGATATGCAATATGTAAAGTGCCAGTTATAGTTGTCTCTGAATAGCTAGGCAGTACAGTATCCTTAAATAAAGATACGGGAATTTCTTCATAAAATTCATGAGGTGTGGCATTCCATTGAGACTGTGGATTTTCGGCTGTGTCTGTGTCGGACGAAACATTGATTGTTGCTGTGTGTTGGTATGAAACATCATACTGCTCGAAATTTATAATTTCTCTATTTTGATTATAAGCCTCCCAGGCATCAAATGGAGATGGGGAAAGCCTATATTTTAGCTTACCGATTTCCAAAATCTGGTCTGAACAGTTTAATTTTAATAAATCGGGTTGTTGTGATAAGAAATCATAACCCAATAAAATGTGGATAGCTCCAAAACTTCCATTAGGAACGATTCTAAATTTTTGTTCCCTAGAAAATCCACATTTACTAATTTCCGTGGTCAAAATTCGGTTTACTGATATCTTAGTTTCGCCAACGCCTATCAAAGCTGTAGGTGTTTGTGTAGTAGCTACGCTGCACTTAATGCGATAATCATTTAATAGTTCTTCAGCTGTGGACGTTTCAATTAAAGAAATCCCTGCACCTGAGTCCAATAAACCTAATTTGCTAAAATGCCCAAATTTAAAAATTAGGTGAGGTCTTAGGTGCACTGCTTTAGCGTTATAGCCTAAACAATTTACCAAAACTTGTCTGTGTTTGCCAACGAGACGTGAGCCAACATGTCTGTCAGACCATTAGTGTCTATTCCAGCCGCCGGATGGAGTTGGTGCGGCGTCGATTCGATCTGTTGCTGTGATTTCCGAGCGAGCAAGATTTTTCGTTTTGCTTGTCGGGTTGCACGTTTCTGCTCCGTGATGATGGTTGGGTTTGACGTGTTATCCCAATATATGAAACATATTGTTGGTGCAGTAATTTTAGCCAACAAAGGAATGCGTAGCTTCCATTCCGATGGATTTCTGTCTGAAATCAAAATTGTTTCGCCTGCTGAAAGCAGATGAGACTTGCGCTCGTTAGAGTCAGAGATGCTACGGAATTCGATTAATCGTTCTTCGCCAATCAATTCTAAAACGATTGGATTATTAGTCTTCACTCGTGATTATTCAGAGTGAAAGTTAGTAGAGTCAGCACCGTCTTCAAATAAAATAAGAATGGCTGAGTCGCAAGACAATTTATAAGCAGTATTGACTTCTTTCAGAATGCGTTTGAAAGTGTTTTCCAGATGAGCGTTGGCGTTAAGAGATGGGGCCACATATTTTTCTGGGATAGCACCAAAATAAGCTGCGAGCCTGGGCAAGGTAAGCGTTCTGTCTTTCAGCGCTAATTTCTGCTGGTGCCAGTCTACTTTCGAATATGAATCAAAGAGTAGGCCAGCGGCGTCGAGTGTAGAATGAATTCTTGTCTTTTTAAATAAAACATTTGTTTCTTCTCTAATAGATGATTGATCTTCTGTATCATAGTCAGGATTTACAGTATTCATAGTGCAAGACGGAATTTCATTTGCGTTAGAATAGCCAGCCAGCTCAAAGTACCTGTTTCCCTTTGAACTGTCAACTAGTTTTTTGACTGCTGTGGCTGCTGTGAGCTTCGAGCGACTTGAACTTGATTGGGGCTTGCGCCGTTGTTAGCTGTACGCTGACGATTATATTGGGCCAAATTCAGTTGTAAATTGTCTCTAGTGCCAATATTACTATTGCTTCGGCGATTATTTCCCATATATTTCGTGTTAGAGGTGCTTCTGCGTGGAATAGGTTTCCTTTCGGCAGCCAAACGTTTTGCGTTTGCGGCCCTAACTGCTTCTAATTTACTGTCTGCCGTTCTACAGTTTTTGCTGACGTGAAACCTGCCGAAACACCGGAAGCAACTGCGTTGTTCCGTGTGTTCCTGCTGTACTGCGGAAACCCTGGCTTCTCCTAACGAATCACGAAGCCTAATATTTTTAATTTCCTTATTTTTACGTTCGAGTTCCTGTAAAAACCTTGGCTAGGTATGCTGCTGCCACTGTCGCTGTTTTGTCGAGAGGCGAAATTGCATCGGACGAAACTTTAGCAGGTAGTTGATTTCGGCTGTAATGATTCCTTTCATTAATCTCCGTTTGGCGTTTCAAAGTCTTATGTAACATGCCCTCCCATGTTTTAGGACAAATGGTTGCTAAATAAGTTTCCAAAATGTCGGGCATAGCTGCTCGAAAGGTACAACGCAACCCTTTGTCACGTGATCTTTCCTTATGTGCTCTTTCGGAATCATCATCAGATGGCTGAACCATCCAAATTTCGGCTGCCATTATTTCTAATCTATCTGCGAATTTTTCAATGTCTTCACCAGGTAACATTCTAGCCTTTGAAATCTTTCTATCAAAATCAACTTGAAAGCATTTGAAAGCATTTGAAATCTTTTTATCAAAATCGACTTAAAAGAAGCCCAGTTGGTTTGCTTAGAAGCAATCGAGCTTGTTGCTAAAAATCTAGCAGCTCTTCCCTTACACCTGTTTGTAGCGGCTGCTATCAATTCACAGTCAGGAAGATTCTTATCAATTTTCCTAAGATTATCTGTCAGGAGCAAGAATGTGAAAACATCGGTACCATCTTCACCAGAAATAGAAGTTAAATTTTTCTTAGCATTTCGTACGTCTTCCCAAAGACAAGTGCTGTTATTATTACCATTGTTACCACAATTATTTAATTGTCTAGTTTGCAAACTGTCAACTATATTACGCAAAGCTTCAACGTGACTATCGTTTATGTGTTGTAAACGATCACGCTCTGCACGAACCGAGTCTGGACCTGTTGACCCACTGCCAACCAAGGGGGTTTCCGGTGGCGTATGCATGGGTGATGACGTCATCGTTTCTCGGAAGGAACGACGACTGTGACCAGCATCACTACTCAAGGCACGAGAGCGAGCAAACTGCTCGTCGTGTCGAGGCATGTCATGAGTCAAAACAAAAGGAACATTAACAGGCCTTTCATTATTAAAATTATGATGGAAATTATGACGAGAAGAAACAAAACTATTATCACTACGCCTATCTGGCGAAACACTGGCTGTTCTATTGCTAGAGTGAACAGCTGATTCATGATCGGAATCCACCTGCGTTCTCTCGTGAGAAGAGCTGCGTGAGCGCTGGCTCGTGACCTTGGCTTTACTACGGCACCTGGCTTGCTCGCGTGCCGGTGCTCTACGTGCAACTGACGGCGTGCGTTTCCGCACTCGTCCTTGCCGAGATAAGGACCGTAACCCAGTTTGAGAAACGACATTTAGATTTTCAGATTCAATTAAACAAGGGTTTGCTTTAATAAGCCTTCCCCTAGTCGAGTGTTTTAGCTTATTCCTAGACACAGCAATTCTGACTAAACCACCGCTAGAAGCAAATTTTCTAGTCTTAACCATGGCTTATATAATAAAACCAACAAAAAAAAAATTCGTGCTCAAGCAACAACAACAATTAAAAAAAAATTGTTAGCCTATTATTATATCTATGGCTTGGTCTGTCAATAGCCACTATGCAACCTTGTTATTCAGTGTACACTTTTTTTTTCACACAATTTGGTCCCCTTTCGCTTGCCTTTTATTTACTATTTATTTTTTCAACTCTTTTTTTTTTTTTCAAGACGTGATATCTGCTGCTAACAAATGAATTAGGCGTGGGCTTTTAAAGTGCGAATCTAAATTCTGGACACCTTTGTAAACCTCCCACTTTCCGCTGATTATTGGAAAAGTGGCGGGTTTCCAGTGTGTAAACAGCTTACACCGCCGATTAATTATTAACAGCAACAAATATCACACAATATCACAACAATGGCAAGCAAAAGAAGGGAGACCATACAAGTTGTTTCTGGTTTATTTAACTTGATTTATTCAAAGTCAAAGGTGCTGGGTTAGGGTTTAGTTGGTTCCCTCTTATCCCAAGTTAAAGCACTCTTAGCTAATGCTATTATCGTTATGGGGCGTCCTTGCCAAAGTTAGGCCTGGATCTTAGTCAAAATGAGCTAGGCTAACTTTCCTAAGTTCAGCAAGAATTCAATTCAATAATCAGAGTTCCACTTAGCTTATAACTGTTGTCAGATCCTAGAGTCAGGAGCTCTGTGGCAGGCAACCTCTCTGCATGTGGGTCGGGTTGGAGTGAGAGCTATTTTAGCAGCTGGGCCTTTATATACCCAAGCAGCTAACTGTTCCAATAGTAAAGGCAGAGCTGAACAAGTTGGGGCTCGAACCCGGACTAGTTCTAATTTTAGCAATGAGGTAATGCTCTGATCTATAAGAAGTATCTGGATAGCTGATACTTGGTAGCTGGCCTGATGTGCAAGGCTGAGGCTCAACTGAGCTAAGCAGGGATGCTTAGCGAATCTAAGTTATTTTATTAATTTAATAGCCAAATGAACGTTGTATAATACAAGTCGGATTAAAGGGAGTAAAGATCGGTAATTGATAAAGTATCGGTAGATACCGATACCGGTTACCGATATATCGGTATAAATTAAAGAATTAAGCCAAATGCCATATATTTACACTAGGCATTATGCAAGATCCGAAAGTACTTAGATTGTCCCAAAAAAAATTTTAAATTTAAAACTGTTGGCCCACTTTAACTCCCAACCAACGATAATAACTCTCCGCCGCAAATAATTTCCACCAACACACCAAGTATTCCAACACAACGCTGCACTTTCCCTCAAAAAAAAATTTATGCGAATCGTGTCCCACTTCTACCAATAATTTCCACAATATTTTCAACCGGCAATCTACTTCCAACCCAACACTAAATCGATGTTCCCAATTAGTATGCAGCACTCCCTAACATTCCCCAAACGTCAACACCAATTCAACACAATCCAGCATAAATCAATTTCAAATCAACACAAACAATCAGCTGCAACCAGGAATCAAGACTCACAACTTCCTTTTTAAAAAAAATTATACCCTTCAAAAACCACTAAAATTCGCACAAAATCCACTTGCAGTCCCAATAAATCACCAACAATCTAAATTTCTACTCGCCAAAATTTCTTTCTATAGCCTAGGCTAATAAATCAATACTACTCGAAAAAAAAATTCCAAACTTTTCACGTTAGGCGTGGCTTACTTCTACACCACTGTTATGGGTTTATATTCCAGCAATACTGCAATATAAGCCATAATATGTCAGGTTGTTATATGTTACACTGTGTCAGTAAATGTATAATAAATCACACAACAACCATGGACTGCTAACCTCCTTCTTTACTACTTAGAATAAACCACTACAACAAATAGTTAAATGGTCTGCACTAAATCACACAACCAACTACTTGCTGAGTATTTTAGTTAAACACCGATAAAAGGTTGACACCTAACCCTAGAGTTCCCTCACTCTAACCTTAACTCAATCGACACCTATGTTATTTAAAATAAATGGCCAAACGGTATTTAAATCAATTTCGATCCTATTAATTAATAATCACTCTGATTCCTGCTTGCTTAATAATATTAAGCAATCAATAACACTTGTTTATACTTGCTACAAGTCCGGCTCGCGTCTTACAGAGAAGCCAAGTCGCTCGCCACCCAATAACCTTGAAACACAGCTGATCGGACCAACGGAAGGAGAACCTTACTCGCTCGAAAACTGCCGCACAAGAGAGAGACAGCCTCGTCTCTTTTCGCGTCTTTTGCTCTGCTCTGATTCCCTGAATTCGTGTTTCGAAATACAACCACCCAAATATGTCTTGAGTTCTCTAGAACTCTTCCCGTTTAGGAAAGATAATTCTTCGTTCTAACAAATTGACTGACTGAATGCCAGTACTGCAAACTCCACCTAAACTGCTGCTTCTTATAAATTTTCCTTATATGCCAATACTTCTGATATTTTAGAGTGTGTCAACCATTTACCTGAATGCTTTCAAAGCTTCCTTATTTAAGAATTGTAATACTTTCTTTCACTCCACGTTTTATTTATGCTTTTAATATTTAAGCTATATTTATGCCTATAATTATTTCCATCTATTAAATCATTCCATATGCTTTAAATGTCAATAATTAATAACTGACTTAAATATGACTTAATTAATAACTTAATTAATATCATAATTAATATAACAATTTATTAATTTATGCACTGATTACCATAACAAAACCCTATAGTTGGTGAAATTTGGCCCAGGTGATGTAACGAATTCTAGGGATGCCAGAATCAAGGCTTTTTTTGTACACCTGAATTTAGTTTTCTCTTTTCTGAAGCTTCAGTGGTAGGCCCTAGTATAAGTTCTTCTCTCCACCCCCCCCCAAAAAAAGGAAAAATTTTTTTGGGAATGGGGGGGGGGGGATTGCTTGCTACTTTTGTACTTACACAACAAATCGGCCCAGGGCCAAAGTTAAAAAGTAGCAAGCAACTCTTCCCCCCACCTTTAAAAAAATTTTCCCTTTTTTTCTTTGGAGGGGTGGGGGGGATTGCGTGCTACTTTTGTATTTTGCCCATGGACCATTTTGTTGCATCAGGGCCTTTTTTTGTTTGTGTGCCCCCACAACCCTGATTCCCCAATGGCGATTCTAGGACAAGATAAAAGGGAATCTAGAGTTTAAATAAAGACCATTTTTGGTAGAGGGAGCAGGGGCCTACGCCGTTGAACCTATCCCTAATCAGTAATTAATGCATGGTGGTGACGTCACGCCAACACATCCCAATGCTAAAAGTGTAGCCGTTATATACGGTTAATCTGAAAACCCACACACGTGACCGTGGGTTA
>JAHWFP010254809.1:8481-25229 GCA_023313725.1 Lithobius niger
TTAGCTGGCCACTACACTGCCGGCC
Organism: Lithobius niger; assembly: GCA_023313725.1. Taxonomy (NCBI): domain Eukaryota; kingdom Metazoa; phylum Arthropoda; class Chilopoda; order Lithobiomorpha; family Lithobiidae; genus Lithobius; species Lithobius niger. The sequence goes on from JAHWFP010254809.1 coordinate 8,507, forward strand.
AGCTAAGGCCGTCAGACGCTTGAGCTCCTCACAGTCAATACAGCTATCTCAATCGGCTGCGAGTCGAACTCGAAAAGTGACATCCCTGTCGGCATTAATTTCTGCGCGTTCCAGCAAAACAATGGCGATCTCCGTGTCGTGTTTTGGTGACGTAGTAATGAAATTGTTATATCGGACGTACGTAACGTATTCTTACCGCAATTCTTGTGTTTAGTTATTGTGCAAGTGATCCAACAGTCAAACATGCATGTCAAAATGGATGTAATTGCCCTTTAATATTTCAGTAAAATAACATCGTTCACAACAAAGGGGGGAAAAAACCACAGGTAGTATTTGCAACAAAAATAAATCCAAGATGTCCGTGCGATGATATGCGCATGTTGCAAATGTGATCTTGATTGAGCTACGTGACAGGGAAATGTATTTTCACGCAGCGAAGGTATAGGTGCGATGCAGGACTTGTGTTCAGTGCCGCTGTTTGCCTTTTTCGAGAAGGGGTGAAAAAAAGAAAAATTACGAGCACCAACGCAAAACAACTTTGGACCTCCTCTCCCCTCCCCCAAAAAAAGGCGAAATAGATTTTTTAGTTGGGGTAGGGCTTCACTTTATAGGCCTCAATAAACGATGCGCTTCAAGGCTGTAGCCTATAGTTTATTATATTTTATTCCATCATGAACCACGCTAGTGGTTCGCCCGCCTAGTTCAATTGCCATACTTGATTGTAAGAAAGTCATTATTCAATTCCTGCACTGTTGCATAGCGGCCGCTAGCTATAGTGCTTATCAGAAACCAGAGCTGAGCGCATTTCACGATGATGAGGGCAAATACCTATGCGGCGAAACAGCTTGAAAATTGTTGAAAATGGGCAGTGTTTAGGACTGACAAGCAATAGTCGTATTTGAATCAAGTGCACAAACTGTTTCAATATGAAAAAAGTGCCTGAAGATCGTTGATTTTTGCTGACAACTGACTAGTATATATTGACTACTACTGACTACTGGCTAATTCCGCTCATATACTAGGAAACAGGCTTTGGGCCTATTGTAGACGGAGCTAACAGACCTTCATTTCAAATTTATATTTAGTTTTCATTTTAATGACTGTACCATATTTGTTAATGCTCCTTAAAAATCTGGGAGAAATGCTCACTCGGCTAAATTTGGGACTTTGCCTTTTGGTGTGACGTACTGCTGTTATTTGCAGGCCTTTGTCTTATTTTAGCTTTCTTCTTAAAATAGGCCAACGCTACGTATCATATTTATTTTAACAGGCTTTCGTTTGCTCCATCACTTAGTGTCTGTTTAGTTATTTTTAGCTTCTTTCCACATCCGACACTAAAGATGTGAGCCATCGCCACCAACTAAAAATAAAACGGCACGTTTGTTACGGTGGTGTGGGGCTGCCGCCGCTGCCACTCCGTAGTGCACCTTGCCGTTAAACATGGATGCTGCGCGCAGCTAACTACCATGCACACATGGCAGTTGGCCCAGCACAAGCATCCGGGTAGCGAGCAGTGTCCTATTGTTCAACCAGTTAGGACCGGATCGCACCACTTCGCCCGTCACGTGAAGTGATGCCTCGGGCAATTTCTATTGTTCTCGGCCCCTTTAAAAGAAGGGCTGAGACGACGAATCCTCACTTGGTGTTGGGTCGTCAAACTGAAAGGTTGGACCGCTGAGCTGAGGCGAGGGTTAGAATAAGCTGCCAAACTTAGTCTAATGCCTAACATATAATGCTATGTGCATAGTCCCTTAGCCATACAGTGAAGAGTGAATTAGAAATGAGCCTTGCGTTGAACTAATCGTCCACTTCCGTAGCAAGTACTTACAACCTATTAAAAAACAAGCGGCTACAGCGACTGCCTAGTCGCACCGGTCTTCTGTACAGTTCCTCCACTTCCAATGTTGAGGCGCACACCTCTATCATGCACTACAACAGCTATCTCTATTATACTAATCTAAAAGCAGTAGCCATCATTATTGCCGGTTAAAAATGTGTTAGCTTTTAGGCCTGTTTTACATTTTAGGCGTAATTGTCAGCTTTTAGGCCTAATTTTAACCAGCAGTTTTAATTTCGTAAGTAGCAGCTAACGGAGATATGGACTGTATAGTAAACCTATTCATTTTTGCACACACGGTGCGCCTACAGGCACACAGTTACAGTGTTACAACGTAACGCGCAACGTCGTGTATATAGATCAGTGGTAGTAGGGAAGTGACGAGAGAGACGCTGTTGATGAAGCCAACAGCGACTCGTAGCAACTTGACGTTGCAATGGTAACATGATTTTAGGCCTAATTTTCATTTTTAGGCCTAATTTTAAAAAGGCAGTTTTAATTTCGTAAGTATAGCAGATAGGCCTAATGGAGAATTTGGTTCGACGATAAGTCTAATCATTCAAGCAACAATGCGACAAGACTAATTTAAACGAAGCTAACATCCATTTGTTTTTACTGAGTGTTACCTTAGGATTTTAATTCGACGATCAAATGTTATTATTTAATTTAGTTACCTCGAAGAATTCTATCAGCTATAAGGACGTAACGATGATTCAATTTGCCATGTTATTTAACTAAGTTCTCACACTGAGTTTTTGAAGTTGAAAAAAGCGACGGGCGGACGGACGGACAAAGTTGTTGCAATAGTCTTCTCAGCCGGTACGGCTGTACAGAAGACTAAGAACAAGTTGCGTAAAAGTATTTAACCTAATCAATTTTTCTTTCTTCAACGAAATCTTAAACGTCTGAGTAGACTTAAACCAGTAGGTCGCGATGACCTGTCTAAAGGCGGATACTCACCAAAACTTTAGGAGTGTTGAGAGCTTGGCTTCACGCCGCAACGTCACTCGTTGCTAAGCAACGCGTCAAGAGCCAGGCCGAAAGCCCGGTTACAAGCATTGCTTTGATCGCATTGGAAAATTTCATATTTGAAGCACGCTGTTTGCGCTACGCTCGAGCTGCAGCCAATAGGAGGTACGCTGTACCGCAGGCAAGCCGCATATCTGTAATGGATACAGACAAATCATTAACCAAACGTAATTATTTGCTTTAGCAGCTTCACCCAACAAAATCACTAAAATATAATCCTTTTTTAAACCTACTTCGTGCAGCCCGTATTTTATCAGTGGGTGCAAACGAGCGGCATGGGGAACTTAACCACAGGTTTTCAGTTCTGTTAAAACAACAATTACCGCTTTCAATGTCTTAACGGTGCGTCTCTTGATATTGTTGTTTGCGATCAGATTGCTTTATGTCCAGGCCCTGACCCAAAGTCATGTGCTTGGATACAGCCTAAAGACATACAACTCAACCAATAACCTGAATCGTACAGGCGATCAACAAAATGCAGTTCAACAACGTCAAACAGGAGTTGATGTCAGCCGTCTTGTTTGTAGACAAAGCAGCGTTTGCAGCGTCGGTGTGTACAAGCGCAAGTTTGAACGCGTCAAACGCTCCCCAACGCTGCTAGTCGAGCAACGCTATAGTCGAACAACGCTGCGCACCACGTGACCTGCTTATGCCAACCTAAGGTGAATGAATGATGTAAGCTGGGTGCTCCCTGGACGTACGGTACGGTACTATCGTGTCTAGATCATTTTTGTCTCTTTGGAAACGTTGCTTAGTCTGGGTTCAGACGCTGTTTTTTTGCACGACAGGGAAGCCGAACACACGAGCTCGGCTTTCGCCTCGCCTCGCCTCGACTCGTCTGGATAGTGTTCACGTGGTGAGACATCGTCTGAACCCAGACTAAACATTGCTTACAAATTTCCATTCGCTTACTGTAGGATTAAACCATAGCATGCACGAATGATGACGCCATCATAGAATACGAGTAGCGATTATCAGTCAGTGGACATCCCTCTTTAAGGTGAATTCTAGGACGAGGTTCAAGGTCGTAACGGTTGTAATCGCTAGCCAAACAAGAAAAGAAAAACAACAGACACCAAACAAACTAGATAAGAACCCTCTTCCCCCACTATACCAGCGAAAGCATGATAAAAACCATCCTTAATCAGTTTGTTCGATTTTTTTTTTCTTTCAGAATTGAAGAACGTTTGTCGTTGAAATATTCTTTTACGCACCACACTGCGCTCATTAAAGCAGTGGTAATGTCGTGATTGTTAGTGTTGATCAAGGTATACACACGATACCAGGTGTTGTCATTATACTGTCGGCCATTACTTAGCTCTAAAAAACGTTAACAGCTGAGGCAATCAGCACGCGACGAACCAAGCAGCTGGCACGATGAGTCTACGAAGACAAACCTTACAATTTTCCAAGCAAATTGGGGCTTAGTCCACACCTGAAACCCACTCATCGTGTAACTGAATATTGAACTCATGTCGGATACGTTCCTGCAGGTTCTTCACATCAATCCTACACTGGACGTCCAGATCAATCCTTCACTAGACGACAGGTAAGTTCGCATGTTAAAGGGACATTCCTCCCAGCGCTATTTTTCTCGATCCTCCATATCAAGTCCGGCCCCAAAATCTATTTACCTACCCGTTCGACGCCGCCCGTGAACAGCACTGTATTACATGATGTCTCTCCCGTCACGTCCCTACATGGCGTTGCGCATTACGTCATACTGTAACGATGTGCCCGGAGGCGCACTGTGTTGCAAAAATGAATAAGCTTACAATTCAAATCTACGTTAGCTCCTACTTACGAAATTAAAACTACAGGTAAAAATTAGGCCTAAAGGAATTTTAGCAATTAGGCTTAGCAATTTTTCCCTTGCTAAAAATCCGACGGTTTTAAATTTAGCTGTTCCACGCATTTTCGTTAGCTGCTTATAAGGCGATTAAAAGGAACCTAGGAAGAAAGCTGTCGATGAAAGCCGAAGGAGAAAAAAAACCCGTTTCCTGGCGAAACTCCCTACTCTACCTGGAGAAATTGGAGGCAAAGCAACTGACCTAATCTAATCTATAACAACAACAACATGAAAAAAAAAAATGAAAAAAAACGCAAAGCAATATTCCCCCCCCCCCCCCACCTGTTTTTTTTCCGTAGCTTTTTCACCGTTTATCCCCGTGGCTTTTTCCATCGGTCATTTTACGGCTGTGTTTTCCCCCATCACGTGCACGATTAAAACATGGATATTTTAGTGCTTGGTGAGATGTTGGCTCTTCCCCCAGTAAAATAAGACGCTAATTGAATCTGAGCAGCGTTGATTAAGTAAGTTTGTTAATTAATAAGTATCCTTGAAAAAATCTTGTTAAAATCCTTCAAATATTATATTCGTTTTAGGAAAAAATCCTTGAAAGAGCTTGAATTTTCTGTGTGCGTTCTTGTACGAACCCCGTGTGAGAGTCTGTTGATTTAAATTCACAACACCGACGAAATGTTTTAAAGGTACTTTCTTCCCAGCGCCTTTTTTCTCGATCCTCCACATCAAGTACCGCTCCAAGGTTCTGTTTAATTACTATTATTCTTTCCGTTGCTAAAAATCCGTTTTAAAATGTGGTGTCGACAAGATTTTCTGTTGACTATTGGGGAACTATATTTACTGTTTCCTCACGTATAAGATCATTTGAGCGCCTACAATAACCTTGAAGTTTCATCAGTGTGGGCGCATGTATTTCATTTTTAATCGTTTGCTAATAATTACTATGAGATCACAAATCTAAAAGACTAATGCGGTAAAAATTAAAATTAATTATGCCAATAGATTGCCGAAGAAAAATTATAATATACTAGTCTAAAAAATTATAAATGCTGATGTTAAAATACGAAAATCATTCCGGTTTGTGACGACACAATCCTTAACTTGATGTTGTTAAAGAACGCAGCTACTATTTCAGTTGGGCGAAGCGCAGCCTAGTGCAAAATGTTGGTTGGTCCGTTGCTTGGTTGATTGCACATTTTTAGTCTGGGTGGAGCCCAAATGAAAGATCGGATTGGAATGAAATTTGGTACAACGCTTGATACCCCAAAAAGTATTGCTGAGCCAAAATTTGCCATAAATTGAACAGTTGTTATGAGAGAAATTACACATTATTGAATTTATTTCTAACACTTACCATTGTAAATTTGGAATCGTGAATAGTTAAGGAATTCCGACGAAGCATACACCATGCTGGTGGTAGTCAAGTGAACTTTAAAAAAAACGGCAAATTTAATTTCGGTTGCTTCTTTCTAGCTGATAACCCTTTTCGACGTAACTCAATGAAATAATAACATTTGATCGTCGCATTTAACTATACTACAGGAAGAAACACAACCATAAAAAAAAAAGGATTCCGCTAACGACACACATTAGTTTCATTTGAAAATAGAATTCTTGGAGAAATTCACTTCAGCATGGCGACGAAAGTGGCTTTTACACTAGCAATGGGAATCCTGAAGATGGAAACTGAAATCGTCGTAGCAAGGCGAAGTGGTGTAAAAGCTAAATTATAGCCGAAGACGACGTGTTTATAGCACAGCGTGAAACAATAATATGCCTGCCAGTCGTTTAAAGGCTCCTCGTTGCCACGGTAACCTGAAACCGAAACCGTGCTGCATGAAGGAATAGCCATAACTCTCGAACCTAATATTGTTACTGCTATACTGTTATCTAGCTAATAGAGAAAAGCGGGAAAAAAATTCCCCAAAATCAGCCATTATAACAATTTTCACAAGCATGTTAAAATGCTCTTGATTAACTATTTATAAGTTTACACTGTTACTAATAAAATGTAGTGTTTGTGATTGAATATTTAAAGGACGCACTTACTGGTTACAACAATGCTTCTGCGGTCAATGTTGTGCGAGCAGCGGATGGAGGCGGGAAAGCTGTTGGAGTTGGTTTATGGCAGTTTAAAATCCAATACGACAGAAAACCTGTTTAGCATTTCAATTCAATCACATTACGCAAAGATACGAAAAAGATTAAATACTAAAAATACTAAATTACGTAAAACAAATACATTAACAACCGAAAAAAGGTATTAAGAATATTTTACCTCTGCATTTGCAACATTCCAAACAGTTAGAATCGACCAGAATGTACACGTTAAACCAACAGCTGGTTCTCTCCTCATATTTATTACTTTACGAGTAGCTTTGGGTATGAGTTAAGCTTTGCGTAGGTCTAACAGCTCCAAAATTTCTTAAAATACGTGAAACATTAAAACCAATGTAAAATGTCGTGCTAACACAAATTACAATTAAGTGGTGTGTGGTGGTGCCTGTCGTCACTTGTACTGAATAGCTTATGCAGCACAATATATTTGAATTTAAAAAATAATGTTGTCTCTGTTTCCCCATAAATAACCTTAGCAATTTAAGGTACGTCTATGTTTGTAATGTTTTAAAGAGCAACATTCGACCGGTAGTGTATAAATTAACCCATTCCATGGTTCACTCCTTATCAATAATCCAGAGAAGTTGTGCTAAAATAAGTGAAACTAGAAAACCCATGTAAAGTGGGGGGTGGTTGAGACCCAGAGAGCAAAATGAGATACTATTTTGCTATTTTATATTCGTCAAAATATATTCGTATAGGCGACAAGTGGTTCCTGTTTCAACGCATCACACGTAGCGGGAAAGAAGATGGCTTCTAAGTGAAAATTCTTAAAATATGTGAAACAAGGAAACCCATGTAAAGTGTGGTAGTAAAAACAAATAGAAGCGACGTGTGGTTCCTGGTGTTCGGCTCTGGCGTCGCTTTTAGTTTGAATAAAATAATAATCTGTAGCAAGAGCGGTATAAAGGAGACCCGTAAGGGCTCAACAGAGTATCCTTGATAAAATTGCCAAGCATGTTTAGTTCAAACATGCAGCTACTCGCGTTGAAACGGCCTTGTAGCGGGGATGGATAAGTAATCTTCAAGCCAAGGCTGACTGGGGGGAGAAATCGCGTGTCTCGCCTCCTGGCTCATTGGCAGTTTAGGCGCACGTCGGAAGGGGGATGGTTTTTTTAAACGGTGAAGCCGTTTTTCGTTCAGTTAATTTGTTTATGAACTGAAGCCTTCCGAAAAACGCGCACTGCACTCTGATCATTTGCTTGATCGTTTTAGATGTGGAATGTCTGTCAACAGCATACGAGTTGCAGCATATAAGCTTCTCGAGCGTAGCGAGACGACGCGGAATGAGCGAGCGACTCCGCTAGTTATCCTTAATACGAATTGGTTTCTAATGGTTTTACGTCACTCTCCCGTGTTAAAGCTAAAAGACCCGTTGCCCTTTTGGCTTGCTGTCTTTTAAAAATAAAGATCAGAGTCGCTGAAAGATAGCTGCGGATAAACAAACTTCCATAAGAAAGACTTGCACTGAAAAAACGAACGAACCGAGCGAAATTCAATGCGTTTGCAACGAGTACAAAAAACAAACTTAGTATGCCAAAGTATCACGAATTAGAAAACAAAAACGAGCTCGTTTGATGTTTAAGGTGAGGTTTAACTCATCCGAAGCCAAAACAGCAAAGTAACACAAATAAACTTTCCTGTAAGGTTTCATATACCGCAGTGTTCCTGTACTGTTTAGTCCACGTGAAATCTTACTGCTGTATTCAACCATTAGAAACGTAAATGAAGTTAAAACCATATTCCAAATTTCAAAATTATTGTAAGATTAATATAGTGCTACACACTCTACTATTTTTTTTTCAGTATTATTCTAGCATTATTGAAGTCGTCTACTTTCCGTTCATCCTCTTGATACATACACCACTTTTCAAGATTTCATATTCAAGACTTCAGGACTGTGGTATTTCATGTTTATTTTCAACGACATTTCCAGTTTTTGAAGGAGTCGCACGAACCCTGAATGACTTATTCTGTAGGTCTGTACTAAGCACACTCAGACCTGTGGTTTTGACGATTTTTCAGCGATGTCGTTTAACCAAGTAGAATGAACCTATCTCACCTATCGTATTCTAAAGGAAAAACATGTGAATCCAGCACTAAGGTTTCACGTGGACTAAACGGTACAGGAACACTGCGGTACATGAAACCTTACGGGAAAGTTTATTTGTGTTCCTTTGCTGTTTTGTCTTCGGATGAGTTAAATCTTACCTTAAACATCAAACGAGTTCGTTTTTGTTTTCTAATTGTTCGGTTTTGTTTTCGTTAGTGGTCGACAATGTAAGTTGAGAAGTTGCACTCAACTCTGTATGTTTTATTCACTGCAGTTTTAAAAGAGTTCATTTTAATCCATTTGCGTGGTTTTGAGCTTCCGTGTTCCTGGTTTTTTTTAATTGTGGTGCAGGTTTATTTTTAACTTTTTGTGGCATTGGTTGTTGGTAACCGGCCACGAAAAAAGCTTGTTTTCAAATGTCAGTGTCTCTTCAGTGTTTTTGATGTGTGTACATTGTTATCCAGCTCAAGTTTTAGTCTTCTGTACTGCCGATCAAAGATGGAGCGAATAGAGAAGATGGTTCAATTCCGACTTCCGGTAGTATTGCTTTTGTGAAAATGTACTGATTGGGACCGTGGTGTGACGTCATATTCAGCAATTCTGCCCAAAGTAGCCCGAACAGCCAATCAGTGTGCTGCAAGGAAGCACGTCACTAGTGGATTTGCACAAAACGGAGTTCGAAAAAATAAAATTTCTCGGTTTACGTTGTTAGCGGACGAAAAAAATCATATACTTTAGTAAAAAAGAAAACTGAAATAAACGGAGATTTGTTTTTTTTTTATGAATTTCCGTTTATCGAGCAAGTCAATAGTCTCATTTTATAGATGCGCTTCCTTGCAGTTCTCTAATTGGCCGACATTGCTGGCTTTACCTTTTCTGCTGTAATATGACGTCACAAACACCAGCATGGCCGTCTCCTTTGCGTTCCCGCAACATGGCTGCCTCCTTTGTTTAATCCTTGATCTTGACCTGAACCGGAAGTAAGTTTGTTACGTGAAAAATGGTCTAATGGTGCTTCTTGCCCTACCAAAATTATTATCGTTCTTCTTTGCAGCCGATGCGACTGGGAAGACCATAATTATACATCGACTTTGTCCATCCGTCCGTCGCCTTTTTCAATGGCAATCAAGTGAACTTTAAAATACATGGCAAATTAAAACGTCGTTAATTCCTTACAGCTAATCGACTTTCTCAACCCAATTCAATGAAATAATAACATTTGGTCGTCGCCTTTATTAACCACTACATGAAGACACGCAACCATAAAAACAAAAGGATTAATTTCGTTAAGCCACACATTAGCTTCATATGAAATAGTCTCGACACCGTGTTGAGTGGATAATTAACCTTACTCTCGAACCGAATTCTCCGTTAGGCCAACTCCTATTTGCGAAATTAAAACGGCAAGTCAATAAGAAATTACGTGTAAATGCTGAAAATTAGGCCTAAACTCACTTTTTTTCATACACACGCCAGCTTCATTTAAAATAGTAAAATACCGAGTTGCATAAACGGATAGGCTTACTCTCAAAACCAATTTTCCGTTAGCTGCTACTTGCTAAATGAAAACGGCAGGTAAAACTTAGGCCAAAATTTGACAATTACGCCGAAAATCTAAAACCAGGCCAACAAGGTGATACATTTTATTTTTAGCCAGAAATTGTGATGGTTATTAGTTTTATATAATAGAAATGCTGTTGCACAGTGCGTGATAGAGGTGTGCGCCTGAACATTTTCGAAAGTGGCGGAGGTGAAGTGCACAGAAGACCTGTTAAGGCTAGGTAGCCGCTATTATTACTTAGTCAAACTACCAGATGTTGATCTTTGTTCATCACATTTTCGGGACGAGAAAGGACCTGTGATTTTTTTTATTAAACCAGCCCGTCGATGGTCACTATCATGGTGCCAAATTTGGTCAAGATCGGCCAAGCCGTGTAGAAGGACTTCGATCACCACGACTCTCTCTCTCTTTTTTTTTTTTTTATCTAGTGTTTGTTTTTGCTTTTAGGGCGGCAGAACCCAAACCGGGTTATCTACCCCACCTCGATGAGAGGGACAATTTAGCTGGAGAAATATGTTTCAGTTATGGTTATGTGTATGTTTATTGAGCCAATACAGCCTACACGCACTCGCTCATTACTAAATTAGGAATAGAAATAGGCGACGCACAGGGCATTCATCCACCCAAAGACCCAAGCCGTAGACGTTAAGTGGAAGCTACCACCATCAGGAGAGTTGATTTTTGCCGCGTGAGGGAGGAAACTGGAGAACCCGGAGAAAGTACTTAACCTAACTTGCACCATTCCGAAATACACTGTGCTACACTAATTTCCCCACACCATGTCTCCCCACATCGTCTGACACGAACACCACAACAAGGCACACAGCACCACATTCTCCGCTAACTGCGGCACGCCAAACAAGTGGGGAAAGAGGGGGGACCCTATAGGCAAACCGGTGCGTCGCCCGACAAAAACCAACGGTCCTGCGCAGGAGGCCTACACCCAACGCCGAATGTGGGAACACGGCGAGCGCATATTCATAGGTTCCACACCCGTGGTAACCACTGTTTGAGTGCCGTCTGTGTCAACAATGTACAAGTAACACTGCACAACAATGCAGGAGTCACAATAAACCAGTTAAGACAAGCAATTCAACAACAACAAAAGAAGAAGACAAGCAGAAGATCGTCTGCAGGTAACAACAATGGATTGCACGGTCTGTGCAATGAAGTGAACGGATTCTACGCAAGGAACCATTGTTAAAAGCAAATAGAGAAGGCTGGCAGGGCCACAGTGTGGGCCCTGCACAAATAGCCACTGTGAAAGAGTAAGTCACTGTTAGGGCGCGTTTACGCAAGGACAATTTTCTCACTCACTAGCTTTTACTTGATCAATACTAAATCTGCTGGCTGCTTCTCGCCTTTGTCGGAGAATGCAACTTTTAAGTTGTCTATACGTAGTAACCATGACAACAACGCGGACGCAAATTTTCTCCTCGTGCCTCGCGAGACGACGTATGCTTGCAAGACGACAGCGTCGATTTATGACAACAAGAAAACAATTTTTACTGCAGTACACAACGACGGACAGATTCCTGAATACCGGCATTCGAAGGTTTGTCTTCGAATCGATAACTCCGAAATGGACGCCATGTTGGATTTTGAATTCTCGCTGCAAGTAGCTATTTATTCTACCGTCGTTTGATCACTGCTAGAAGCTGGTTTTTTTTCAGCGAAAATAGCAAATTTTGGAAATAGCGTGAAGTGGCAACAATGTTGTACCGTTGAACTTTGTTCTTTGTCCGTGTTGTTATTTATAATACATTTAATTTGTTGTCTATTACCGCAATCGTTTAAATAGAAACGGGAAATTAATCGTAAATAAATAATGGTACCCTAGCAAATAGCTTTTGGCTAGTGAGAAGGTCTCGTTGCGTAAACGAGCCCTTATCCCGGAAGCCACTGGGCTCCATACAAGTACTGATCAACGTCCTAGCATGGAGGGGAAAATATTCCAGTGATTCGATTCACGTCCGTACGCGGATAAAAAAGCCGAGAAAAAAAACCCAGGACAAAACAGCGGAAGAAAAAAAAAGGCTGCAGAAAAAGCGAAGGAAAAAAGCTGTGGAAAAACCGAAGAAAAAAAACAGAGTTGGCTTGTCGATGTTTTGCTTTTTTCGTGTTTTTTGTTTTTTGTTTTATAGGTTCGGTTAGGTTAGGTCAGTTGCCTTGGCTTAAATTTCACCATGCAAGCAAAGTTTCACCAGAAAACGTATTTTTCTTTCTTTCACCTTTATTTTTTCGCATCTGGTTATTCCGCAATTATTATTTTTTTTCCCTTTGGCTTTTTTTCTTGGTTTTTTTTTCTTTCGGCTCCAATTTTCCTAGATTCATTAACTCCTAACCGTCCCACGCTTTGACAAAATTCTGACAGCAGGATGATGTGACGTATTTTCAGTGGCGATGCTACGTTAGAAGGTCATGGTGAAAATGCTTTTCTCCTACCCCCAAAAAATGTCCTGTGTGTATCCAGTATCTCCAAAGAGTGAAAGCAGCATCCGGCCTTGGACAGGGGGAGTTTGCCGGGAAGTTGTTAGGTGGTGCCACCTCTTGAGAAACTTGTGTAGATTTCCAAAATGTGTCTAGTAAACGTAAACTAAACGACTACACGTAGTGAAAGCTCGGCGTTTTGATGAGGTTGCCCGAACGTTCGAGACTTACAGAGTCCCGGCTAGAAGTTAGAGCTGAGTTCGTTGTCCGTGGCGCCATCTCTTGCCCTGGATTCACAATATTCAGGTCCTAACGGAGCGTTGTCAAGAATTTTTATACCCGTATGAATTTTTAACGCCTGCCCCAACAAACAAACAAAACCTTACACCAAAAAAAAAAAAAAAAATGGGAAAATTTAATTAGTTTATTTAGAAACAAACACCATGGTTTGTTTAGTTGTTGTATTCATTTCTTTTACAGCTACACAGTTTTTTTTCTTCCAATTTTTGTAAGGAGGGGAACACTAATCACTCATGGAACTCTGCTTCAAACAAAGAATATATCGAAAGTTTATTTTCTGTCGCAATTCCAAGATTTAATAAAAGGCAATTTCGTTATTAATTTATTTTGTTACTCAAAATCAATTCTCTTCCTCAGTACCTGACCCTATTTTATACAAGCTCAAGCCCAATAATAACGGGTGGTGCTCTTGTATGCGCCGTTTGCAACCTGGTACAGTTTGGACACTCACGAATATGTTCGTGTTTCACCAAACTAAGTTTCTTCAATCAAATTTTTACACGCACTGGCTAACAAACGCCGATATTCGTTCGCTTCGCTCACTCAATCAGTGCACCCCCTTTCAGTCTCTCCTCCCTTGGCTAGTACAATAGATACACACAATATGAAGCTGGAAATGTTTTAAAAATAAACAAACGAGATGATGATTTCTCTGAAAGCCCGTATCTACGAATTAAACATGCCTGTCTATCGTTTCAGTAGGTTAACATCTGGAAAAAATACCTCGGAAAAAATACCCCTGGAAGAAATACCCCGGAAACAATTACCCCTGGAAGAAATACCCCCTGAAAAACTACCCCTGGAAAAAATGCCCCAGAAAATATACCGCTTTGGAAGTATATCCCTTCGAAATACCCCAAGTCCTGTAGTATAACCAATTTTTAAAATGTGAATTAAAGTATCCGATATTTTAGCACTTTTCCACACACAAAGTCGAATGATAAAGGCCCGAGATCGCCTGAAAGGTTTATAATTACATAAAAATTATTTATGTATTTGTATTTTTTAACTGAATCTACCATTTCTGTTTTTGTGATTAGTTTCGATTTAGCCAAACAGGACAAAAGCCGCAGAAAAAATAAGTTACCTTTACTTTCCAACTTCCTTTGCCTGCCTGGTGAAATTCTAGCCCTAAACTAACCTTTCCTACAACAAAAACAATAAAACGAAAAAAAAATCGACAAAACGATTCGGGTTTCTGCAGTTGTCTTTTATTTGTATTTTTTTTTTTTCGTTGGTTGGTTTTTTTTGTTCAATCTCCTTCAGCCGTGGTTTTTTTTTTTCGGCACGGAATCGCGACACCATGCGGGCAATAGTCGAACGAGTGACTTTCCGGAAAAAGTACGTTGAAAATAACGCTTTGAGGATTTTCGCTCCAGTTATCATTCTTGGTGAGAAGTTAATTAACACTGCTTTGACAAAATAAAATGTTAGTTGTCTTTCATCAACTGGGGTCTATTTTTTATCAGAATAAAGAAAGACTTTTTCCGGGGGTATTTTTTCCTGCGGGTATTTTTTCCGGGGTATTTTAACCTACTACCGTCTGCAAGACCACAACGAAGTTTAATTTAGTTTAAAACGATATGCGTTTATTGTGCGCGCGGCGTATCTTGAGTCCTGGAAGCATTTTTATGAGCGGCTACGTTTTCCTGGAGGGGGTGGCTTTAATCGACGGCCGCCATTGTTTTTGTAACCATCTTGGATATCAACAAGGCACTCTGCTTCCAAAAACGTACAATCGATTATCTGTGATCGTTCTGCGGCGAACTCAAGATAGGCCGCGGACACTTTAGCTGAAAGACGGATTTCTTTTTGTTTTACCCTAGGTGGTCATGTGTTTGTTTTTTTTTTTTTTGGTCTGAGGCAAACAAACTGGACTCATCAAAATCATTCAAGGGGTACAAGTTCCGTTGGAAACTCCGTCAACTTTAAAACTAATACAAAATAAACAAATACAGCCCTATTAATTAACCATTCCAAACAGTATGTGACAGCAATCAATCCCAGCACAATTTGGCTACAATATTATGTGGACATAAAACAAACAATTACCGAAGCAAATGTAGACGAAATTTGAACACACAACGAAACGAAATCAACGAAACACTAATTAAATCGCACAGGAAGAACACAAAAAAAAATAGCGACTGCACGCACAGCTTTAACCCTTTACCGCGCTACTTACCCAGGTAGCGTATTTTTATTTTAGGTTGTTGGTTTTGCCAATCGTGGGATTCAAACCGGCATTCTCTTGGTTTAGAGACGATCGTGTTAACCACTGGGATGTAATTGCTCGATTTGCTCAGGGTCCTAGAGAACCTTCACCCTCCGACCACCCTGTCGTTGTAGCATTGTCTCCCCCCCCCCTCCCTTTCGAGGAACAACTGAGATGGTCGACGGGGGGGGGGGGGCAGCTGGAAGACGTAGTTAGTCATGCATAACGATATAAAATTCCTAGTAATTCGGGGGGAAAAGCTGAAAATTGAGTCAGCCGTTTTGTTTGCCATTAATCCCACCGTTCAAACTCCATCATCTCGATGATTGAAGCTTGGACGAATGATTGGGTCCAAGATTGAAGAGCCGTCTTATGGTCAATGCAGTAAAGTCAACGAAACATATGCATAAAATAGAACTTGTTAAGGATTCCAGCTAAGTTTTCGTTTGAATTCGCGATATCGACGAACTTCTCAAACATCGTGGCTACAGTGGTTAAACTGAAAAATGATATGCTACGTTAGGCCATTTTTTTAACAGCCATCTTATATGAAACACTTCTGGATGCCAACACTTGACCAGTTTTCCCTAAAAGGAGAATGCCCGATTTTAAAGTCTCAACACGCAAAGTCCAAACATAGGGAGGAACAGTAGCTCTGCGGTCAGCGGTCAGCTCTGCTAACCTAACCAAGAGGACGCAGATTCAAATCAAGTCACTAACCAATAAGAGATTTAACAAGATTCACTGTGTAATATAGCCGTGTAGGGTATCTTTGAAGACCGACTGTTGTGTACTTGCTAGGGTTACAGCCGAAACGTCAACTAAATTTGCACAGAACAAAACTTATTAAGCTCTCCCGCCAAGTTTTCGTCATTTGAAGTCTCGTGGTAAAAAAAAACTCCATGAAAATAGAGCAAACGTATGCTGAAGAATATGTACGATTTTATTTCATTGCCCCCCCCCCCCCCCACACGCGGGAAAAAAGTACCCCCCCCCACGGGGTTGTTAGGAACACCGTTTGTTGGGGGGGGGGGGGGGGGGGGTAAAGCAACACGCTAAATTTGCCGACTGATCCGCTTCACTTCAGCTAGGGGATCTGGTGGAGCGCTGCGAGCTCCCGGGGCCCGGGGTAAAGCCAAGGAAGCTGACGGATGTTAAGATATTCTAAGACCTTTCCTGGCTTCAAACAAAACGTTTTAGACATTTCTGGGCTCCACGAAAGTTAAAGAAAGTAAATGAACCGTAGTGAGAAAGCAAAGAAGAAAAAAAAACCCTCTTTGCTCATGACCTGATTAAAGTCAGATACAGAAAGTTAGCTTGAGAGGGGGCCGATTTTCTAAAAAATCTAAACAACTTTCTTTTTTTTTTACTACGCC
>JAHWFP010254811.1:0-13950 GCA_023313725.1 Lithobius niger
GAGGCTTCTCTCTTTTTTGTTTTGTTTTGCTTCTTGTGTGTGGTGTGCGGTTATGTAATGCCCATTTGGGGCGAGTTAACCAGATTAAAGTTAAGTTAAGTTAAGGTTGACTCAGAAGGCCAGATTAATTCCACCGTGGTCTGGAAGTCTATAAGCACCTTCTTGGAGTCTTTGTTCTGCAGAAGCCAGTCATTTAAATAGGCAGGTCATGATGTCTCTGGAATGAAGAGTCGTAAGAATCGGCTTGGTATCGACATACATCGAAAATACCGGCAACCGGCGACTACAGTGGTATTTTTCGGACATTATAACCGGGAAAGAATACATTACCACAAACGGAGGACAACATACAAAATTCTGCTTAAATTTTCGGGGGTTTAGTTGACCACCTTCATCAGAATCAGAAGTCCGCACACAAAACAGTTCAAACCACCGAAAATTTAAGCAGAATTTTGTATGTTGTTCTCCGTTTGTGGTAAAGTGTTTTTTGAAAAACTTTTTTTTCCCATTTATGAAATCAACATAAAGACCTTTGGAGCTGTGGTCAGTTCGAAAGGAAGGGCCTTGATATAAAACACTTTCCAGTTGAGGACAAAACAGGATAGATAGAACAGGCTAGGTAACAGGGACATGGAGATGTGCGTCCTACACATCAATGGTTGGACTGAGTTTCGAATTGAGTCCACTCGCCATGCCGAGTCCTCTTGGCCACGGTACGTTTGGGGTCACCAGCGCCCATGGGTTTGTTTGAGAGCTTCCATCTTTGGGAGCCGTCCGTCTGGCGCAGGCATTTAAACAATAAAGTGCGGCTTGTAGCTATTGCTGTTGGTTCTCGTATACAATCTAATGCTCAGGCATTCTGACTCTGTGGAGGTACCAAAGTTGGCGATATCTTGACTTGACAAGCCGTGTACTTCCGTTGCTTTTGGTAAGGATTTTGACGGCATTAGCTCTTACGGACACTGTAGGTTACTATGTCAGTGAAAAATTGAACCATTGTTTACTTTGAATGTTCTGGTAATTATGTGTGTTGCTGAGGTTTTAGCTTGTTTCTGTTACAACGTGTCACTTGGAAACATTCTCCAATACTATAACTGAGTAATAATTGTTCCGTACTACGGTAGTTGCAAATGTCTGAAGAGTCGCCCTCTTGACCCAGAGCACAGCAAGCAAATGCAGGCCGGGTGGTGACAGGCTTGGTCTCTCACTCAAGAGGATGTTAAGATCAAATCTTGCAACTGACCAATGTATACATGGAATTAAAAAAAACTGCTGGCTGTCCATAGTAGTTCAGGGGTTAATGTCTGAGAACAAGTAGGCTGTAGCAATAAATGTATGGATGAAATAAAAAAAAAAGGTTATTATTTTTTAACCTGGCGTAAAGAAGTAAACTCTTGTGCCATCTCCTCTTGCATAAAAATTGTCTGATAAGCATCGCCCTGTAACAATAAAAAAAAATTCGTTCTAAAAATTGTTTGGTTTTTCCCTCTCTTGAGGTAACGAAAACTTATATCAACAAGCAGCATCCCTGTCAAATATTACATAACGTTTATTTTCAACTCCCCAATAACAAGCTCTAACACTTGACAAGACCCCTTCCCCCCCCCCACTCCTTAACTTAATGCTCAATTTTTTTACAGACATACTTTTATCGTGTATTGCCTCTACTGCCAGCATTAACTGAACCATGCTTTAGATAACTAATTATAAGTTCTAGTTGACGTTTTAATCCTTACACAAGGAAATAAAAGGGGGAAAAGTTAAACCTTCACACCAATTCTACATTTTGTTAATAAATCTCATAAGTTTCCAAATTAAGAACACATGAATAAACTGAAAGAAAAATTGTCTACTGTCGTAAGGTGCTTTCATTGTTTTATTTAGCAGTTTGTTTTGTAACAAATTCGTAAAGACTTTCCCTTCAGCGTTACAGAATGTATGAACGCTCCCTCACAACTTCTGAAGTCACCTACAGAACAAATGTATCTCCAAAATACTTGAAAATAGACATACAGATTTACACCTGAACACCGACAGGTTCATTTTTACTCGGCTCAGTTCAAATAAAAGAAACATACAATCTAATGTACGCTTTTGCCAAGGAAACAAGTCCAACTTAGATGTTGAAGACATCGAATTTTTGGTTGTTTAAATTATGAAAAAAGTCCCCCCCCCCCCACCCCATCTTTAACCACCTTCTTGTTCTTGCGGTTCCCCGAAGAAGGTTGTAGATGACCGAACTTTTTTCATAATTTAAACAACCAAACCTTTGCAGTCTTCAACATCTAAGTTGGACTAGTTTCCTTGGCAAAAGAGTACATAACTTTGTTTCTTTTATTTCAAAAGTGTTTTCTTTAAATTGATTTTGAATAAATGCAGGGGTGATAATTGATTGAAATAAATAAATGCCGGGGTGATAATTGGTTGAAATGCTCAGGTACCCAATGTTGCATGCCTCTGTACTATAATTACATTGTGATAGTTTCGTTCTGTGGTATTCTGCTGTGGTATCAAGGTTTAGTGACAATTATAAGTGTACAACCTTTCGTCAAATTCACAAGGTATAAGATTATTCAGGGTTTTCTATGTGAAAATAAGTTGATTGTATGCCATTAGTTTGTAAATTGGTAAAGCAAAGTTAATGCTTATTCTGCCTCTAAAAATCAGCAAATTTGTATTTTGGAAAAACGGGAGTTCAGATAATCAGGGTGTTTGGATAACGAGGGTCTACTGTAGCCTTCTGAAATAAATGAAGCCTACGAAGGTTACTTTGAAAAGTTTTGTTCCAGACCATACTACAATAATGAAAATAGGGACAGATAAATGCTTTGTACAACAACAGGAATGGTTGAGAGTTCAAATATTGTTGCGGATGCCTTAAGACACCAACACTCTGCGACAGCTTGCTCCGTAATTGCTGGATATGCTCATCCAAGTTAAATGGTCATCAGGTAACTGCAAAGAAATTGTACATAGCTTGCTTATTTTAAGTGCACACCTTGAAGCCTAATGTTTGTGTTTTATCATACAGATGTTGCCAAGGACGTATTACCACGTAATTCGTCTGTGACACGTTTGAAGTTAGCTTATTTTCGAAAAGCCAAGTACCCTTTTTGCAACTTTTCCAAGTTCTTGTCAACGTTACATTCTAACTCAATGAGAAGTCTGTGCGTTGTGGTGTCAGCAGCAAACAAAACATATTTAATACTGGATGCTATTGTAATACCTGTTCCTGTTCCTTTCCTGTAAGGTGTATTGTGGGCCTACATATGGCCCGAGTTAAATTAATAAATAAATAAAATATCATTAATGTAAATAATAAACAAAAGTGGGCCAAGAATAGGTCCCTGAGGACACCACAAGTACCGGTAATACTGTTTAGTCACCATGGGTGTTAAAAAAATGAAGGTGTTGTCTTCTAATAAGATCACTTCTAATACCGATGGTACGGACAATTTACTTTGGTTTTCGTTCATTTTGGTGCATGTGCGTCTCATTGGCCAAGCCTGAGGAAGAATGCCAGTATAGTATACGAAAATTTGCTAGTTTGAAGAAACTGGAACACTTTTGTTGCTACGTTACAAAAAAAGTAAGTGAAAATTCTAATAAGATATTGTGATCGATAGTATTAAAAGCTTTTTTAGGTCTAAAAAAATAGCCACGAGGAATACTTTATTTTTCAGCTTTAATAGCAGCATCAAATACGTAGAGTGCTTACAATGAAAGCCAAGATGTTCATCTACCAATAATTTGTTTTTCTAGAGTTACCTGTACAAATAAGCAAATCACAACATGACCTGTTTTTATGGGCGTTGTCGAATTTCAGCAAGACCCACTGACCAATCTGTCTCATCAAATTCCAAGTCTCATCAAATTCCAAGGACCAGTATTAGGCGCCATACCTTTTTTGAATCGCAGTTGCGCCATGTCAAATCTTCCATAATCCCGGAAGACAACAACCCCACCAGGCTTCAAGTATTTTTTCACTTGTTGTCCAACGAGCTTCATTCTGGAAGAACATAATTAAACTGACCGTTTATCATTATTATCAAGTTATTATTTAATAAATCTGGATCATAATTTAAATGTTAACCCTTTCTTGCTACTGAACAGCAAAAGATGTAACTTCCAATGTACGATGCAAGCTTTGTAAGGGGTCCTCGAGATCTTCGAGCAGGCCCTGTCCAATGGTCAGCATACCCATTAAACGCCAAGTGAAAGACGGTTCTAATCCTGTGACCAACCAAGTAACAGATTTTAAAAAATACGTCCACTCCGGTATGGGTTAAATAAACTATCCACAAGAAACACAGCGATTTAATTGAGGCATATCTTCAATCGTTACACATGTAGTTTAACGTGGCCAAGTAAAGAGTCTGTAAAAGGATTGAGTAAATGAAATTGCTTTATGTCCCAATACCGATCCAGAAAATCCAATAAACTTGTACAATTTCAGTACAAAATGATAGTATTAATAATATTGTTGCCCACAGAACTTTGGTCTAAAATGACGAGCTAGTGCTGGATGTGCTACTTTTCCTTTTAGCTAATTATCGGTACCGGCAATAGCGGTAATGTACAGCACCACATCACTCAGGCTGAATTCTAGACACTAGTCTATCTAATCAAACAAAATTTACAACCATGACACTGTTTTAGAATTGATTATTTGACCGAAGTAGATTGACAGGTGGGCTGCTTATTGAACAAACTGCAAATTCAAATTTACATGCAAACCAAAGCTATACTATTTCCACAATCAAGAGTTAAAACTTCCTGTGCTAACAAATTACCAATTGTATTTAAATAAAAACAAATTAATTAAATAAATAGATATGAAGTTTCATGATTGTGACAAGCAGTACTCCATTTTGTTTGACTGGATTACATAATCCTGCGGTGCAGAAGCCACAAACCCTGTTGCATAGACCCGGTGTACAAGCAGCTCCACCTTGTTTTGTCTGAGCTTCAAAAGTGTACAATTTGATTTTAATCGCAATGGTACATACCTCCGAGAAAATCTGTAGTGTGACAGTAAACGCCAGTCACATGCTTAACTAATTTTTTTTAAAACTAAAGATTGGTGAATAACTTACAAACCATGCTAGTTATTTAGTATGTTTTCTACTGTATCTGGTGGTGTGTAAAATGTAAAGATGCAGCCAGTCTATCAATATAATAGTACTTTTTAAAAATCGCTGATAAACCGTAACTAGAAATACTGTGAAACTCACTTGATTCGACCGGAAAATTGTTATTGTATGCACACTTTCAAAAATTAAGATACAATCTATATCTTGCAAATTTTTAGGCACTTCACGGGTTTTAGGGAGATGCTCTGGTCACATCCTTCGTTTTCTTACACGTTCGAATTTGATTAACTCTGCACTTGTGGTATTTGGTAGGCCGTTGTCTCACTGCTTCAGGAATGCATTGGTTTTTGGATCATGCTGTCCTAATCCCACTCCTTCATTAGCTACGCATCATGATCGCAAGTTTCAAGGTTCGTCACATGTGTGTTAGAAGGGCCTTGAATGTTCATAAGAGGCACATCATGGAGAACATAGTTGGATACGCAGAAGACTCCAGGCACTGGAAGAGGCTGCCCGTCGCCATATTTGACTTAATAAGTGTTCCTGTCCTACTCCACCTGATCTCATGCTCAGTGCTCATGGAATCAGCTACATTTTAGGTGTCACTCATATGCTGCCAAAACCCGGTTTTCACTCCTTAAATGTTTCACCTTTGTAAACAGCACTGCATGCATTTCACTCAATGCATGAGATACGATACAATTCTTCACGCGTATTTTTGGCAGCCCCCATATCCTTTTCGTCAGTCGTCTTGTGTCTCTCATACACACTTTACCTTCAGCCTTACTGTCACCCAACTTCGACTGCAGTCCCTAGCAATTACGGAGGTAAGTAGTGAATCCTTCCTTCCTCAGAACATCATGGATTCTGTCACACACTCCACAAGCTTTTATTTCTCATTGAAGCAAAGATATTACTTCAAGAGGAATGTGTTGCCTGCCCACATTGAAAAAAAATGGCCAGATTGCTTCAACGCAGCATTTAAAAAGCTATTTTCCGTAAATTTATTCAAAGCAAGCGTAGATCTGATTTCAGAAACCCCACCCCCCCCCCCCCCCAAAAAAATTATTTGATACGAGGCTTAAAAGTTGATGCGGCGGTTTATGCCATATTAACACAACAGTAGTGATCAATCTAATGTTGACTTTGGAAAATGCATTGTTTAAAACATTTGAGAATGCCTCAAAACTTGCCGTTATTGATGGAGAATTGAGATTCTCTGAGTGGACTCCGTCCTGAGTTCTACCTTAGGGGTTTCAGATAACTAACTGCCGGCGTACAACCTGCACACGCATGCACAGCTAGCACATGTGCTTCTTATCTCTAAGTCTGACCCCACGTTTTCACTTGCCCACTGCCCTTACCTTTCTTGGAGGTGGCAGGGACACTGGTAGAATTTGGGACAGATGCTATTCGGAGAATCAGAATAATCCATCAAAAAAAGTATGTAAGTTATCAGTTCTCTCTCATGCCATTCGGAGAATCAGAATAATCCACCAAAAATAGTAAGTACATTATCAGTTCTCTTCTCATCTCCTACTTATGAGTTCTACCTTGGGGACCGATAACTACGAGAAAGGCCAGGACCCAACGGAAAGGTAGCGAACCTAGTAGCTACACTTGCGTTTTATCACCAACCCGACTCAGTGCACATTCCCTGACAGCCTATGTTTATTAAGGACCGACAAGACTTCGTACAGAGCAAGCGAACCCCCGATACCCTCACAAGGCGAATAGTCCTTGCCACAATTACGAAGCCATATGCAAGCCACCAACGTTACCACTCAGCGTAACGCAAGTTTCTACTTGTGTACTATAAAACTTTTTGACAGTTGTTACACATAGGCAACCAACCAGCCCCAGCCCCAAATTGCATCCGGAACGGCTTGTTGGGTATATATGCAGAAATCCATCAGCCTCTAGCCGATTGGAGGTTAATTAAAATTATGCATGTTGGCAATTAACATCTTTTCCTAGTGGCCAATTTGATCAATGGATTGGTATAAAAAAAACCCGAACTGAATTCAACATATTTTCACTTCTTGCTGGTGGATTTTTGTGTTTCAATATACCATTTTAAAGGTAATTTTTTGCCAACTTTACAGTGGTCCAAATCTTGACCTACTAGCCCATACTGCTTAGAAGTTTTGAGGCAAAAAGCTACTGTGATAGAAATTTCTTTTATTTTCAAAAAGTTTTTGGAACCAAGCAATATAACACATAAGAAACTTGTGCGTTGACAGATGCAAGGAGTATCAGTAGATGAGACGAAATGTTTGTCAAATGAAGTTGTACAGGAAGGGGACTGCCCTACGATTCAGGGCATCCGGGCAGCCAACTGCGTAACATAAGTAAAAAGGCTTTCGTGCGAATTGCGCGGCACTTGAACTAGCAAGTGATTGCAAGGCAACACCTTTATATTGGGAAAGGAAGGTTCATCGATTTAGGTTTCCCCACCAAGTAAGCTAAACCAGTTTGTTAAGCAGGCGTGTGGTATAGTGACGGAAGCAAAAATGGAGAGAGCATCACACGCTGAAAAGACCAAGTCTCTGCCACCAAACACGCAGGTTGGAGTGACTTATCTTAGAGGTGTGAGTGACGGGTTTCAGAAAGTACTTAAAGGTGGCTTCGAGTAGTATGTCAAGAGTGGGAGGAACCTAAAATTGCTACTTCTCGGTAGACCCAGCAGGCGAATTGAAAGGAGGAACACAAGGTCACTCCATAAGAAGGAGATGGGAAAAGGGGTGAAGGGAGTCATCAACACAGCTGAAGGAGCGATTCGTATGCTCTGCAGTGAATGCGATGCTGTGTACATTGGGGAGACAAGGAAAAAAGAGTCATTGAGAGGGTCAAACAACATATGGGTAATACGACAAATAAAGTGGAAGCTAACAGCATTGCAGCTCACTCCATGGACATGGATCACAAGATGGCTTGGGACAAAACATCAACTCTCATTGTTTGGAATCTGATGGATGTCTAGAAAATCAACTTTTGAATTTCGCGATAAAGTTTCACATTTGGTGATTAAAAATGTTTAATCTACCATCCAATGGCTAGTTTAAAACAATACAAACCTTCACCTATACCGCTGAGCTTACCTCCACCAGTGCTAGCTACCCATCTCAAGAAGGTGTACGAAACAAAAAACTGGCCAATGCCACATCCCAAGAACACCACTGGTGGAATGACACCACTTAGCCTACTTAGGTACATTACTACCTATATTACACGCCCAGCCCTGACAAACAGCCAGGTTTCCCAGAAAGCAAATGACAAAACTATGGTCACCAATACCTGTACCGTGTAACATCGTCTCAACCAACCGCTGCAGAGAAGCTCTGGGAATGCAGAAAAATGGCACATCCACTTCTGAGAGACTTATATCCACCTGCCGAGCAACACCCAGCCTCAACAAGGCCTGGGTGTTAATTAGAACATCCAAATGATAGGCCCTTTCAAGGTTACTATTTGGGGTTATCTGGCACCTACCGTCCTGACCAACAGGAAAAACCGCACCCTAGGAGGCAGAGCAGAAAAGAAGTATTTACACCACCAACCGTACAGAAAGAGCTGACAGTAATGACGCTCCCACGGCAACCCATGGGACAACCAATCTCATCTTGCTGAACATAAATTTCTACCTACAAGACCATGAGACATGAAATGCACTGATAGGAACCCTTGTACACATGCTCGTAAAATCTGCAAAATCTGACAAACTTGTAACACTATCATGAGGTTCATCCTCACTAAAAACAGGCCTACAGCTGACTGTAAACTAACATCTACAAATCCACATAGCGCAAACTGTACACAATGGAGAACAAGAAATTCTAATTGGTAGCAAGGCTTACTTATTTGGGTGGATGGCAGACAACACAAAAATGAGAATGATGACATCCAGACTTTCTTCTGGAAACGGTGTCGGCCAAGTTGCCTCACTCATATCGCACACAAACGCATGGCATCGTTTTGGGTCATAATCAGTATTTTCCTGAAGTAAATAGAAAAATAATCTCATAAACTTTGCACATATTTCATAATTATTCTTTTAACCCACACCATATCATTTCAGGAGGTCTAACTGGAAAATCGTCTGATGGGATAATTGTCTAATATCCGCCTAAATATAAAATCTGGAAAATCATCTAAACGGTATATTGGTACAATATCATATAATATCATATAATAGATAATCGTTTAACTAGACAGTAATACGGCTGAGGTTTCTGATGTTACATGTATAGCTGCAGCGAGTGCGGCTGAGCGAGCGAGGCAGGGACTTTAGACGGTTTTCCATTATACAAATTTCGTATTAGACAATGTTCCGTTATGTATATTGTTATATGCACTGTATACGTTTTTCCAATTATGCGATCATCCCTCACCCCCATTTCAGGCGTGCAATGCTTTGACTTAACTTTACCAAAATCAGTGATGGGTGCAAGTTAATTCCGAACTTGTGTGGAAGTGATTCAACATTGGGGAATTCCAGGTAAAGAATTGATGTAATTTGTTTTAATAATCTTCAGTTCCACTTGGCTTGGATAGTTGCTGAACTTATAAATGGCTTGGTAGGAATGACTTGATGCCCATCTATGTCCGTTTACTGCTAAAGTTGACTTGACTTGACTTGCCAATTCATTGACATGGCATGACATTATCTACATCTGATTTTTGATTTAAAGTAACATGCTTTATTTGATTTGATTTGACCTGAATTGTAGGTACAGATACACCAAATTCCCAAAAAATCCAAATTAACTATACGAAATTTCAGCCAAAATTCTCCAAAATCATCTAAATGTATAGCAATATCCTAAAATTTTGCCAGAATTTACCCAAAATTGTGCTGGACCTTGATTGTGTTGGATAGAATTGAATGGAATTGGTCAAAATATTTCTTGTATTAGCCACGAATTGACTGGAATTAAGAATGCATCAACAAGAAGTCAATGAATTAGACATGATTTGGCAGCATAAAAATGAAAAGTAACTTATTGGAATTGATTTCACTAGCAAATTACGGCAGTGAACTGAATTGGAATAGTTGGAACTGAATTTGACTCATGAATTTGAATTGATCTGAAATGGAATTGCTTCTCAATGGAATTTACGTAGAAATGGACTTGATTTGCTGTTCACTTGATATATGGGTGACTCAAATCTCTTGATATGGAGTTATGCCCGTTACTGACCAAAATACTTCTGTTAACTAGCTGAATGTTGTCGTCCAAGATTTAGATTCATAGTTGCCAGTTACAAAATTTGGTAAAATGTGACCAGAGTGTTAGAGGAGTGAAATCTTGTTTGCATTGCAACAACCGAGCTAAGAGGGGCTTGCACATTTACTTTTGGCACTGTATGTTTGGTACCAGGAAGAAACTATTATACAAATAACTTCATCCTTGCAAGGCCATCAGTTATTAAAATGCGACAAGTCATGATTTCGTCATACGGCAACGAACATAGTGAGAGAAAGCATCTTAACTGAAATAAACAGTTATATCTATATTTATGTTCGTTTGCTCTGGCATTCAAAACAAACCTCAATTCAACCTAAACGGCTAGCCAGTTCATCATAATGACTGTCTGATACTCTTGTAGTGTGGTTGCACAATACTGTGACCTCTGATCTGGCTTGAGTTTACAATCCTTCATCCATGACTCCCCCCCCCCCCCCCATCAAGACTTTCTATCACACAGTTTCAACAGGCTAGAAGAAGAGATTCGTCTACTCAAGACTACTTCCCATGGAGATGAAAATTTTAGTTTATTATTTATTAAATATGTGAAAATAGGCTGCATTTACCATCTGACTTGGAGTATAATTTTCAAACACTGAAGCTAATAAAATAGGATAATACCACAATTGCTACCACACAAAACACACAAAGGATATATTAAGGCTCGGCCGATACCAACTTTGACCGATCCGATGCTACACCACCGATACTTCAATGCATTACTTCCAGTAAAGTTATTATAATATTTCTTCCATATTCAGAAACAAAATTTAATGAAAAATTCCGAATCCCAAAACTCTATGAGCAAGCATCTTGCAGTAAACTGCGTTTTTTGGAACCTGTTTTTGGTTTTTGTTAAATAATTTTAGAACGACTGAAACTATCACTCTGAAATTAGCACCATTGGAAAGCTCTCAAAAAAATGGTTAAAATGGCTTATTGGAACATCAAAAACGGACAATTTTTGGCAAAGATATCGCAATAAAAACAATATTTGACCAAAACAGTTAGCCGACACCGATAGTATCGGTACCGAACCGATGCCAATATCAGTATCGGCCGAGCCTTAGATTATATACTTAGCAATTTTTTTTATTGGCTCTGGGGAATGACGGAGAGGTACTGCTAAACAAAAAACAACTGCACTGTAGTGAATCCCTTTAGGATATTATTTTCAAGTTTTCTACCATTATTAAATACAGTACTGCTTCCTTAGAACCTAACAACACTTTTCAATGAAAATAAACTGACTCAAACCCAACTTGAGACATAGCTGAAATCTAGACGACGATGGCAACAGCACTGAAGGATTTGTTGAGTTCGCATTATTTAGTGTTTTCCGAGCCTTGCCCCAGACCCGTAAAAGCATCAGCTTAAATCAAAATAAAATCAGGCCATTTAAAAATAGAAAATTGTTTCTTAGGCGAAAATTTATTTTCTTCTGTGTGGATGGTTTTTTTTGTTTTTCTTTTTTCACCACTCCTTCATGTTTGCTTAAGATCTAGCCTACACATAAAAAACATGAATGTTGTCTGAAACTTAAAGTATATAAGTCTTGCCATTTTATAAGCTTTTATCTTGGACATAATACAGACATTTTAAAACAAATTTGGTTTTGCGGCAACAAGCCGAGCTACACAGCATGCCAGGATGCGGAAAAAAAGGTTCGTGCGGGGACTTTGAAGCGATGAGGCAATGCCCGAGAAACATCTTTCCTTTTTAAGTGGCCTCATTAAATTTTTTTTTTGTTTCTCACCTTTACAAGCTCGATAGCTTTACTGCTAAAGTCACAACAGTACACAAACAACGAAGGATCACTGAAAAGAAAAATTACCGGTACTTCTAAGTTTATTCATTACATCTCACACAACAATCAAATACAATTCAGTCACCAGATTTTACAACGTAACTTTAATATAGGGTTGTAAAATATCTATAAATTATTAATGCTTTAACAGTGGTTACTACCGGCACATGTTTTAACCAATTGTCTATTAACTGATTATATTTCCGTCCTGTTTATTAAGCTGCAGTAAGTTAATACTCAACTCCTAGAAACCTACAAAATAAAGTAGTTTTACAACCGTCATAAATTTACTCAAAACTCTGCCGTCAGAACTATATTCTTGTTGCATAAAGTAACGATCTTGCAATTAAGAGCAATTTTTGCTAAACACTAAGCTAAGTATTGGATAAACTGTTCGTTGTGTTACTGTAAAAGTTTTCGTCAAATTCAGTCATAATTCGGGGAATTATTATATTTACCGCTCATTTTCACAAATAGTCTTCACATAGTCTTATTTGTGAAAATGAGTGGTAAATACATTGACTTGGTCATTGGGGTCACGTTTTGTGCTTCCAAAAACGCACAAGAAGTTATGAATTGTTTTATTCTTGTTCTTGTGTAAAGCGATGGTGAACAAAGACGGCAAACTGCTTTTGCTAAAATTTGGATAACTAGGAATAGAATAGAGTTCAAAAGATGACAATAACTCGGCCAGCCTCTCCGTACATGAGCATCGTTGTAATTTCCCATTTGTGACGTTACTGCAGATGCAAATTATCATTGCAGGTCCTTACAAACGGTTATCAAAATTAAGCACCAATGTTAGCAGTCACTCAAGTTTTCCCGTTTGCATGAAAATACTGTGACGTCACTACACCTGCCAATTATTGTTGAAGATCCAATGACAATGACAATAATAAAAATGTTGAAGCTACTACCTTGAAAGAACCAAGACATTACAACCACACAAAATGCTCAATTTCAAGTTCAAAGATATTTCTCCATTTAAATATCTTGCAAATTTTTGAATAGTCCTTTGCTGTATATGTTAAAAACGGCCGACTACTTTCTTCAGGCTATTTACTATACAATCTCGTCAAGTCAACTCAAGTTTTATTTAAATCTGGCGGTTTGGCTACAGCCATGACCCACTGTATTCACTCGGCCTCTGCTCCAATTCTCAGAGTGCATTTGTTGAAATTGCCCTGTAGCAAAAATTGGATCCCTGGGTTTGATGGTCCCTGGATATTCATCAGTGCAGCATCCTGTAGGATATGGTGCTAATAACCAGGGATTCAAGGTTTCTCAGATGCCCAGTTCAAGTTGGATACCAATACTTTCTCAGTATTCTCGCACTTGATGTCAGGCTTTGTTTGAATGTGGTGGACTACGATGCCATTTGACTATTAACCCCATTTTTTGTGTCTACCATATGTTGTTTGACCCTCGTTCGAATCCCCTTCTGTTTCTTGCCAGTGTACGAGGCAGTGTAACATGACTTGATGAGGTTGTGTAGTGGCGTAGTAAGCGGCCTGAAGAAGATAGTCGGCTGCTTTTAACATCTACAGCAAAGGACTATCAAAAATTCGCAAAATATTGACGTAGAGAAATACTTTTGACCTTGAAATTGTGCGTTTTGTGTGGTTGTAATAAATGACAATAGCTACAGGTAAATGAAGGATTATGGATCTTAGATGGCAAACCAAACATCTTAAAAGCGTTGAACGACTTACTTTGAAAATAATAAGACATCCCAAATATTTTCAGTCACAAACACGCACAATTTCGAAAGTTTAAAGATATACCAATATCTAGCAAATTT
>JAHWFP010254811.1:13960-24665 GCA_023313725.1 Lithobius niger
CAGCCTGCTGTATTAAGACGACCGGCTTTACACTTGTCCTGCAGCTTCCTACTAATTCTCAACTCAAATTCAAACTCATTTCAATCATACATCAAAGCTCCTTTGTCATTAAGTTTCATTCAACCCAACCGGAACAAAACTGTGAACATTATCAATCTCCAAACAGACTAACACACAAAATCCAATTTCAGTCAGGTATCTGGCCTCGCGTGCTCGGCCAGTAAGTTATACCCTTTCAGTAGCATCGATTAATGTTTACATGGTCTTACATAAATTGTGTAGGTTATGACCCACACAAATTAAAATGGCATTCAATGACATAAAACAACATACTCAAGTGTACAATTTCAATAATTCCAGAGTGTCAATGAGATAGTGAACTCACTTGTTTGTCTCTAAGATGGGGAAGACTGTATTACCAACACCACAGCCCATCTACAAGGAAAATATGTAAAAGATAAAATTTTAGTTTTAAGACTATGATGCTTTAATAGGACAAAACAGTGAACTAATGGTTTACTGTCAAAATCGTAATTCAGTAACTAAACCATACTTATTTAGCAAGTCATAAAGCCATTAAAAAACAATAAATTTTCTATCGAGCCTAGTCACAAACATTTTTAACAAGCAAAAGAAGAAGTGTGAAATGATTAGTTTTTACAGAAAGAAACAGCAGTTCAAATGGTCTTTGTTTGTTATGAATTACCAGTGTTTATGAGTGTTATGCACACAAATCTGCACGATACATAGAAACAACTTCCTTTTTTTTAATAAATTGATCTATTACCCCACCACCTGAAATCACGCTCAAATTCAAATTCAGACTCAAAGTAATACAATCGATTTGGAAATTTTTGACAAGCTGCAATGACTAAAGATCACAAATTAGGCCTCCTGGAGGCCACCACAAGATGCTTATTTACATTGTCCGATGTGCACTCGATCGATTGAGAATAGCAGACGACTACTACGACGTGACTCTCGCATGTGCCTCCTGTATTTACGAGGTAGTGTCTGCTGCATTTCACCATGCCACTTTTTTTGTGAGACGTTCGCCTAGTTCTCTGCTAATAAGATGCTGGATTGATGGATTCTAGGAGCCTTGCAGGTTCACAAGGACTGAACCTCGAGAAAACTCGTACCAAATTCTGTCAGTCCAGCTCTATTAGCAGAGAGCTAGGCAAACGCCTCACAAAAAAGTGATATGGTGAAATGCAGCGGACACTACCTCGTAAATATAGGAGGCTATGTGCGAGAGTCGCATCCCAGTTGTCGTCTGCTATTCTCAATCGATTGCTAGTACACATCGGACAATGTAAATAAGCAACTTGTGGGGGCCTGATAAAGACAGGAAGTCTAACTTGTCATCTTTAGTAATTGCAGCCTGTTGAAAATATGCAAATCGTTTGTATTTGTTTGAATTTGAGCATGATTTCAAGTGGTGGAAATGTAGCTAACATTCAAAGTACAATGGTTCACTTTTTTCAATGTGGCCTATTACCATTCGGCAGCAGTTAGTTTATTTACGAAAGTGACCTGGTGACCAGGCTTCCTATTTTGTAATGCACAAGACCTTCCTTTTGGCATTTTTGTATTTACAGTAATAATATTTTTGATACTCTATAAAGGAACAAAAACAGCAATAAAAACAAAGGTCAATGCAAATACTAAAATCTATATTGCTAGTTTAGTTTAGTTAGCGGAAATGCTGAGTAGAGAATTTCCCACGTTGAAAGCAATTCCCAACTTCACATTTTTTCCTTCAGCTCCTTTCTACTGAATGGTGATCAAAGCAGGCATTAACTTAATGAATGTGTAATTTCTTATTGAACACAAACCATGACTTACCTCTAAAATTCTTGTTCGGGCAAATTCTCCTGGATATGATTCAACAGCAGCAGGCACCTTTAGCTTTTCTTTAACAGATGGAGGTTTGTTGTTTTCACATGCAGTTTCTCCACCAACACTTGACTCTGCAGTCGTAGGAGCCGCATCAGTACTTTTAACGCCCAACTCCGTAAATTCAGTGAATAACCATTTTCTGTCTTTGAAAAACCGATTTTGGTGAACGTCATAGAAATCATCCCAAAACTGTGAGGCACTATCTTCATATTTCACTAAAATAGATGCAATAGTAATCAAGACTTTAGAACAAAGTGGGGAGGGAGAAAAATAAATAAAAGACCCCCGCTAACCAAAGTAGGGGAGACAAAGGGCATTCCGGAAGTCTAATCACGAGCTGTTGTTTAGGTGGGGGTGTCATCATGGCATTTTAACATATGTAAGTATACACAGCGAATTTGTGTGAGGAAATAACGGAAACAGCCTTTCAACTGCTAAGCTTATCTCGGGACGGAGAGGGGCAATTTTACTAGGAAATACTTACAATCTTTTTTACGAGGATGCACAAGGACAAGTTGTTCGTGAAACCTATGAGGCCAACTAGATGTCACCCTCACAAACTACTTAAACCTTATGCTTGCACCTTGCTTTGCAGTTCCTTCTGCAATGATATGTGGTGAACCTCTTGAATGGACTACCCCACGACATTGTTTGAGCAGTGTTTCGTAATCATAGCAACCACGGCTCCGCAACCAGGTCCTAGACTCGTTAGGCCTACCACCACACTGTACTTACTTGTTTGAAATGGGGTCACCAATCCTGTAGACTCGTGCATTTTCGTTGTACCGCTGCATAAAATAGTTTACTCTGAGGACTGGCTCATAAATGCCCGTATAAGCTTCATTGTCAGTCACACACAAATGATCTGGCAAAAATATGTTGTGTACTGTGTGTATATCCAGGCAGCAAACTCGTTCAATTGCAGCTCTCGTAGGCGAGCATTGCTGGCATCTATACCACGACAGGTCATCGCTGGCGCGATTCCACGAGTCTTCTGGCTTCTCTGGTGTCTTTTTGCCTTGCGTTTAACACTTGCAACAGGTTCAAACTGATGAGGCTGCAACGAATTGACAGCGGCAGTATTGTTGGTAGCCATATTTGTTTACAAACAGAGAGTGGTTGCTCGCATGCTGCACGATGGGAAGGGATGCGCTCCCTACTTCCGTTAAATTTTTTGACGTCACGCTGCGTCACGAAACTTCCATATTCGCGAGCTCTCGTGGTTGGGTAGCCACGTTTGGTTGGGTGTCTTAAAAAAAGCAGTTTGAAGGGGTTTTAGGGTCGTAGCTATCATTAAAAAAATTGGAAAAGTGAAGGTTTAGTTTTCCTTTAAGCGTTTTTGTTCTTGTATGCAGCTGTCAGTTCACGAGTCTCAAAAACGTGCACATTTCTATCATTTATAAATTATACTTAATACAGTTCGGTCTGAAATATTTAAAGAACACAAAATACGCTCTCACATGTCATAAAAAATGTTGTATTGTATTGCTTCGCATTCTTTATTTTTATTTTTTTCGTGAAAACCGGCAGCCAGCATTTACAATGGTAATTTGACGTCATTAAAGTAGAAAGAAATACTCCGTACCACATCTAGAACGATCACCTTCTTCAGAAAAACCCCACTCACAGACTAAATTTCACTGCAAGTTCACATCAAAACAAACTCAGTTCGCCACATTTTAAAAACCAGATCCAAGTCAAACGTTTGCCTGGGGTCCTCGGACACATCCCTCGCTGAGACCCAACCTACGGTGACCAAATTTATGAGTGACCCTATGCGACTGCCCGACACGAAGTTGTTTGTCTACTGGGTCCCATTCAAAGAAATTATGTGGGAGAAACCAAACGTACAGTTAGCAAAGGGTCTCCAAATGTCCGCAAGCAATAGCCTAGGCAGAAATTAAAAAGAGTGCCATCGCAGCACACAAAGTTAAATCCGAGCACATCATTGACTGGGAAAACACACGAGTGTTGCTGCATTCAAACTCCTGTAACAAAAATTACCTGGGAGCACTTGAATCCATGTCGATTTCACACTGCCGCGAGAATAAAATCCCTCTGTTGAACAGAAGCCTTCGTACCCTAAAATCATGCAGTTCACTAACTTGAAGCACAGTGGACACCTTTCCTTATTACAACACTAGAGTGCAGCACCATCAACACCGTAATTGCCCATGTAAGACCCCCCCCCGTGTTATAATGTTCCATAGCTTTCTGCGATGCAGCTTTGTAACCTAAACATTTTTCTGCTGGGTTAATCTTTCCGGTGTTGGAATTTTTGAAGGAAACAAGCCCTTTGAAGTGACAATTTTTTACTTTTTTTTTAAGCATGGCAAAGCATCAAAATCATTAAAAACCTTTCTATGACTTTTTTTCCCCATTACTTTATCCACAGTAACATTTTTTAAATGCTTGTAGAAATAAGTACCGTACATGGCAACTACAACTGATTTTAAAAATGTCCTTGTAATCCTGTATCCTGCAGGAGAGCCACTCCGTTTCACAAAAACTCACATACCAGACGTGCCCACACTCTCAAAGTACCATCAAGTTTTTTTTTTTTTTTTTTTTTTTTTTTAAATTAATTTATTTGAGCCTTAAGTCAGCCGAAGCAACTTAATGCTTGTATGGCTGAACCGGCTCAATTTTGAACATTACCAGACTTTTAGAGAAGAAGAAATATCTGGTAAAGGGAGGTGCTCCCTTCTTCTCTCTCTCCCCCTCCCCAAGTCTTTTCATACAAATATTCCATATCGCAGATCCCATGTTTCATGCATTGCTCCAGACGCTAAAACTGACATAGTAAAAATAAGAAACTTCACGAACACAGGGCATATTGCAAGCCATGTTTGTTTAAAAATGTAAGTTAAATGGTTTTTTATAAATAACTTCAGAACGGATGGAACTAGTGATTTGTGGTTTGCACCATTGGAAAGCGGGCGAAAAAAGGGTCAAAATCGATCAATATTTAGCCAAATTATCGTTGTTTCCGCATATATCTAAAAAACAAGTCGGGCTTATGGTCAAAAAAAAATTGATCACGATTATTTTCTGCGGCCGCCCGGAATTTTCTGCAACATACGTCGCACGTCGCAGCAGTTTCTCACACGGGGCCCAGCAGTAGTCCCACTGAGATTGTGCGCCAAATTCAAATTTGAGAAAGTTTGTACAGTTGCTTACAAGTTTCCCGAGACTTGGCCTAAAGAAGGTGACAGATATCAGCCACTGAAAATTCGCTTGTAACTGACTTTTACATGATACTTTTGATGTTTCATTGCCTGTGAATGTGAGTAATCTGCGTTACACCAACAGGGCGAGTCATTCATGGACCTCACAGTTCTTACTTATAATACGATCAACCAGCTTGTTCGTTTTCAAATGGCACACATACTTAGCAAACGATGGAGCAGCTGGCTACGGCGCCGAAGAAACATGTAGATCAGTGGTTTAAGCTAACTGACTAATGTGCGCATGTTTTTAAAATGTGGGCCTGAATTTGCTTCGACGTGTACTTTTAGTGACACTCAGTCTGTGAGTCGATTTTTTTGAAGAAGGTGGCACCGTAGCAGGCCACTCCATTGTTTTCTAAGTATGTCTGCCATATGAAGTCAAATGAGCTGGTCGATAGTATTATAAGTACGGCCTGTGAGGTACGTGAGGGGCTCACCCTATTTTGAAAGTACTTATTGGCAGTGGACTCCTGCATATGAAGTTGTTCTGGTTGTGGTAAGGTGTATTTGTTTCCACTTTAATTTTTTTTTCTATTAAATTGTACTAACTGTACTTATCTCTAGATTTTGTATGCACACATTTTTATATTTGAGCTTTTGTCACGAAGGCTTCAGAATTCACCAACTGCTCATTTGTATTTGCTGTAGCTTTCTTCGCACTTTGGTTTATTGCATTTACTGACTCGATAAAATATACCAGTACTGCATGTGCAGTTGGCATTGAAATCCTTATTTTTCATACACTTCTTCAATTTTCACACTAGAACCCATATTTAATTTTTCACACATTTTCACATTTTTCACAGCGGTGAGACGGCTGGCAAACTGTTTTGTTACCACAAAATAATAAACATTCGATGCCACAAGGCAAAAGTATATAAGACCTGAAAACTGTTAAGTTGTTTAAGTTGCCTCAGAGACCAAACAGTTGCATAACAACACCATCTGGTAGCAAGAAAGAGTAACGAAAAGTAAGAAATTTCTAACTTTAAATTTCTTAAAGTTAGAATCCATGTCCTGTGCAATGGTTTTCAACTGCCCTTGATGTATTTACAAGTACTTATAAACCCTTTTAGGCTATGCAAAGTTAAATAATTGGTTAATAGCCATTCACAGGCAGCTAAAATCATCGGCCTTCAAAGTTTTTTTTTATTGTACTGGAATTTCATCCCCACCACTAAAATTCAATATTCACTAAATTCTGACCAACTTTGATATACCTCCCACTATCCAGTTTAACAACCTTGAAACGAGATTTTGAAGCAAATTTCATGCCTCTAGCTTAAACCAGAAAGACAATTTAGTAAAAACGTTACATATGGGATGACATAAACAGCATATTAGCAAAGTATTTTTATTTTTTAGTTGACTAAACTCTTAGCATTACTTTTAAAGCAACGTAGTCGTTAAAATAATTGTCTGGGTGACTGGTGCTTAATTTACAACCTTACCTTTATACTCAACAATTTTATTTGTGTGGCGTTACTGTAAGCTGCTTAAATTAGACCTAAGCTTTAAATTCTGCAATACCCATAAATGAGCAAAACGGTATTCATTACTCTACACTGCACACGAGTATCTTGCTTACTCTGCATATCATCCTTCACAAACGTTGAAGAATTTTCAGCTACTTTTTGTGCAGCTTCTTTTTCTTGAGCTTCATCCCAAACGACGTCATCCCTGAAAGTTAATAAAAAGTTTTGATGTAGTAAGTCATTTTGCTCAGCAGTACTATGCATTGCCTATTTTAAGATTGGTCCTGACTGGCTCGCTACTGGGTTTAGGGTGGGGGATAAGGTTTTAACACCTATTTGAGAGAAGAAACGGGAACCTGAAGGGATATGTCACTACATCCAGACTGTGCCTGTAGAATGACTTTTTCAATATCAGGGTAGTCAGTTTCATGTTTAATCAAACGTGACCATTTTTGTTTTAAATATACCCTATTAAGGATCAGTGGGTAGATTAATCATTCGGCTTATTGGAGATCAAACTTGATTTTTGCAACCACTCTTTTTAAATCAATTAAGGCTGTACCGAACAGATTTAGCCGAACAGATTTTGGCAGATTTTGGGCTGATCGGCAAAAATCGGTTCGGCGAACAAAAACCTGCAGATTTTCGATTTTTGCCAGGCTCTTGACAATAAATACATTCTGTTTCTCACCATTTGTTTTAATTTAGGCTAGGCCTACATGTTTAACATTTTGTAGGCTAAGGTTAATAATGGACAAATTTTTACTTTTATTTGGGTAAAAAAAAAATGTATTCCAATGTTTTCATTAGCCTACAAATTTGTTAGCCTACAAGTTTGTGTAAGCCAGAAAAAAAAATTGTTAAAAATCTGTAGCGATCGGTTCGGTTAAATCGGATCGGTACACCAATCAATTTGTAGCTGATCGGATCGGAATCTGTTCGGCAGAAAAAATGCTGATCGGTGCAGCCTTAAAATCAATGTTTCCGAAATTTAAAAGCAGTGATGCAGAACTGAGCAGCAACCTTTGAAGTGGGTTTTCCCTATGAGCGATCATAAGGTTAAGGGCTCAGCTTATCCTTCAGAGCCTGTCATAATTCAATGGAAGGATTTTCCGTAATGTAAGGCCAAGAACAAAAAAATGAATTGGATCTCGGGCCCTGCCTGTTACTTGCCCCTGGTCATCGCTTTTTGTTTGCTAGCAAGCTAAATTAATTGCTGTCGGCTACAAGGAAGTGATTCAGTTAGCTGAAAATTTGTACTATTTGGCGTAACTTGGTATTCAATTGTGGTTTTCGTTAAGTTAACCAGTTCTGCAGCTCTGTAAAATTAACAGCAGACTTGAGTTACTTTCAATAAAATATAAAATAAAATAAAAGCCTGGTGGCCTGGTTACTTTTGGAATGAAAATGCCAGAGAACCTAACATATTTCTTTTCACGGCCTAATTATAATTGCCCCCCCCACCACCACCACCACCACATACACAAAAAAAAACAGCTTAATTTCTCTACTGCAGTGCTGGCACCAACAAGCACCACAGGGACTGCTCGTAAGTACACTGGCAAAGGCCTTTATTGGCTTCGACTGTATTATCAGGGGGTAGAATTATTCGGATGCACAGAGGCAAACTGCATCTCAAGAATGGCAGTTTGCAAGCCTCCAGACACAATGCAAAACTGCTTGTCAGACTTGGATTTTTCAGAACTTTTGAACCTTACGAGCTAGAGAAAAACAGTTTGTGCCATTTTAACTCTTTGGGAACCACTGTGAACAGGTGTTAGTACTTGAATGTACTTAGGTGAAAGAAGCAATTTGATAACGGGTTCTCTTAGTTTGGACGCCAGGATGCTATCCAGTCGTCTGTGCTTTGTTCTGTGCTAGGTTCACACGGAACCCGCCTACCTCACTTTATATCGTTGAACTTAGTTTTCAGGCAGCTACACCTGGTTGTCACAGGGTTAAACAGTTTGAACGAAGCCCTCCAAAAATTCTCCAAAATAAATTAAGCCCCATTTTTTTTTTATTATGTCTGGTTAAACTTTCGCCATAGGTTTTCATTTGAAATCAGCTGATATGAAGCTAACAAGTAAGTGAAGTGAAACAGTACGTATTATGGTGCAATGCCATGATTTGAATTTTAAAAACAGGTTTCGTACAGAGTTACTTTTAACTTTGGTTTTAACTTCACCTTCACTTTCATAAGTCAAGGCATCTTGAGGCATTGCATGCTTGCAAGCTAATTAAACATATCACAGAAAATATAGGTCTATCACTGTAAAGACTTTTTTGTTACTACAGTAATCATTCTTGGGGAAATTTTCACCTGGCTGAATCAAAGATTGATGTGCAAAAAAAATTAAATTTTAGCCCAACTTGTTTGCCAGCGTTTCCGGGGACTACTACGCATGATGATGCTGATGACGGCGATGGCATGTACACCCTTTTGTAACCGAGAGCAGAATCATCCACAGACCCAGGGAAAAGAAATGGAACAACCACTAATCAAGCCCTCTCCTCCTCCTCCAGCCAACAAGCAGGTTTTTCCCCCCATCTTTCCATCTCAAATTCCAGTAAACCGCCTTCTGCCTTCCTTCCCTATCCCGCAGATCTTCCAGCCATCCAAGACATGCTCCAAGGATTTGTCCTCATCTCCACACACACCACATGTGAAATCAGCATGTTCTCCCCCTTCCCTCCACTTGAGCACCCTCATCTTTAATAATCCCCCCCCCAGCTCTAAAAAGGAGCACACTCCCCCAGTCCCCATATATCCTGTCACATCCCACTTTCAATTTCTCCTTTCTGTATCTCCCCATAGACGACTTCCCTTCCATATTTTTCAACTACAAACTGGTCTACTTCCGCATTCCCTTTCCTCCATCCCTTTCTTCCCTATAAGCACATACGTAAGAGCCAACCGCCTCGTGCGATCCACCCACCCCCTCCAAATAGCCGTCTCTCTAACCCCCCACCCGTGTCAAATGCCAACTTTGCCATGCCTCCGTAGCTTCAAATCCAGATGACACCATTGCCCCCCCTCCTACCTCCTTCGCTGTAAACTGATTCGCTTTCAGAGACTACCTATGCAACTCCTCCGTAAACCCATAAACGTAGGAGCCGCGAGCTTGATGAAGCTAAGCGAGCCTGATGAAGCTAAGTACCTCCCTCCTCATCACCAACACCCCCTCCCCCCAAGCAAACTAAACCCCTAAAAAGGCTACCGCCTCCGCAAGATGCGAGCCAGCTCATACATATAGGTCACAGCCAAATCACCATCTTACCACACTACTCACACTGGTACAGTTAGAATCCGGATATGCCAGCAAGTAGGATATGCTGGGACGTCGTCTAAGCTGGGACCAGGACGAAAGAATACCAATTTTAATGAAAGTTTTCAAGTTATGAAAATACGCAGTGGCTACTGCCAGTACAATTTGTGCTGCCAGTAGTACGCGGGAATGGTTCTATGAAAGCGCATCTAATATTGCCTGCTTTAATGATCAATCCGGGAAGGGGGAGGGGGGGGGGGGGGGCAGCCGAAAGTTATGTGGCTCAGTGGTAAAGTGTTTGACTACCGCCCATTGGTGCAAAAAATTCTTACCGGACAAAATTTCTCTACAGATTTTTCAAATTTCCGCAGCCTTTCACCATGCAGGCAAGCCATTTTTTAGTGAATTTCCACAGTTCCCTGAAATTTCCCACGAACCTCGTTCTAGCGTTCTGGCATATTCTGCACACCTGCTTGGGCCCGGGTTTGAAACTGGTCATGGGCTTTTTTTTTTTTTTTTGCTGTATAGGCTACTTTTAAACTTTTTTATTTTCACGACGAATATTTAGCCAAATTTTTTATTTAGTTTCTTTTTTCTTTTTTAAAATTGTTTTCACTAACTGTCGTCTTTAACTATGGTACCTTTTAACACTTCTCTGTTTCATAAATGCTTGCATCATACGTTTAGGATTACACAAATTCTTGATGTATATGATAAGCGAGCCCCCTCAGACGGTGTTTCATACTGTCCTGTTTTTAACTCTCTTAATGCCAGTACACCACTAGTAAAGACCAAGAGATAGGGCGTACTGGCAGCAGCGTTTTCAACT
>JAHWFP010254811.1:24675-53246 GCA_023313725.1 Lithobius niger
GTAAAGACCAAGAGATAGGGCGTACTGGCAGCAGCGTTTTCAACTCTTGCTACCAGTACACCAATAGTAAAGACCAAGAGATAGGGTGTACTGGCAGCAGCGTTTTTAACTCTCTTGCTACCAGTATTACGCTAGTGCACCTCATGTAATAGGGAGTACTGGCAGCAGCGTTTTTAAGTCTCTTGCTGCCAACACATTTTGTGCTGGCAGTAGCTTTGCCATGAAAATCACAGGGGCTCGTCACAAAATAAGTATCCCACCCTTAAAGCTAAAAGGACAGGTGGTATCATCAGACGAGGCAAAGGGAAATGCCTTAAACAATATATTTTCCAAAAACTTCATCTCCGATAATGGAGCCATCCCCGATAATCAGAGGAACCTAATGCATGCGTTCACACAAACCTTAGATAATGTGTCTTTCTCAA
Source organism: Lithobius niger (assembly GCA_023313725.1). Lineage (NCBI taxonomy): Eukaryota > Metazoa > Arthropoda > Chilopoda > Lithobiomorpha > Lithobiidae > Lithobius > Lithobius niger. Next base: position 25,101 of record JAHWFP010254811.1, read on the forward strand.
GCGAGAAAGTCCTCAAAGCAATTATGATACAAAAACTAGCCATGCCATTGGTCCTGATGGACTATCCGCATATTTTTACAAAGAAATGCGGAATGAGATTATCTCTCCATTGGTGATAATATTTAAATGCTCAATGCAGTCGGGCAAAATCCCTAAATGCTGGAAAAAGGCACGTGTAATTCCAATCTTCAAAAAAGGTAATGCATCCGATCCACATAACTACAGACCAATATCTCTTACTTGTGTACCCTGTAAAATTATGGAAATAATTATTAAAAATGAAATGCTAAATTTTCTAAACGAACAAGATATAATCTCGTATGATCAATTTGGTTTTTTGCCTGGACGCTCAACAACGCTACAGCTACTGGACGTCCTAAACGACTGGACTAGTTGTTTAGATGAGGGTTACCCAGTTGACGTAGTTCTAATTGATTTTGCGAAAGCATTTGACTCCGTTGTCCACCACAAATTACTATTTAAACTAAAAAACATTGGCATCAGAGGGCAATTACTGGCTTGGATTACTGATTTCCTTGTGGGCCGTAGCCAGCGTGTCGTAGTCGGGGAATCGGTGTCAGATGATGCTGTGGTTAAGAGTGGTGTTCCACAGGGGTCAGTTTTAGGTCCATTGTTATTCACTATTTTCTTAAATGATCTATCGCCAACTTCTGCTGGTGTAAAATTGCGAAAATTTGCTGATGACGTTAAACTCCACTCTGCAATGAAATCAAGACAGAGTCACATTGGTATCGTACATGAACTTGATGAACTAAAAAACTGGTCAGATCAATGGCAGTTGCTGATTTCGGAAAATAAATGCAAAGAGTTGCATATCGGGGGTAAGAATCCATCATATAATTACTACCTATCGGGTTCAAAATTGGAACCATTAACTACTGTCAAGGATTTAGGTGTCTGGCTCTCTACGAATCTAACGTGGACTCACCACTGTAACGCTGTCATTAAAATAGCAATGCAACGTGCAGCTATTATCAGAAACTGTTTCACTTCTAGGGATGTCCCAACTTTACTGTGGGCCTTTAAAGTATATGTCCGTCCGCTTGTTGAATACGCCAGCCCCGTTTGGTCCCCGTCACTTCGAGGAGACATTCTGAGGTTAGAAAGAGTGCAGCGAGTGTTTACCAAACTTCTCCCAGGGTTCCGAAATATACCATATGCAGCCAGACTGAATAAATTGAAAATTGATTCTTTGGAACTACGCCGGGTAAAAGCCGACCTGTCATTCACTTATTGTCTGTTGCATGGTCTCCTGGATTATGATCCATCATTTTTCTTTGATGTCAATACAGAAAGGCGGACCAGGGGTCACTCCCTGAAATTGGTTAAGAAACCCTTCAGATTAAACTGCAGAAAATACTTTTTTGTAAATCGGGTCATTAATGTTTGGAATGCTTTACCTGATGATGTTGTCACGGCACCCTCTATAAATTGTTTTAAATTCAGACTAAATAAGTGTAACCTACTACCATACATATCAGACTATTCCTAATGTTATTTTTGCTATATTGTTGTACAGATATTTCTATCTAGCTATATGTATTTGTTATCACTTAATGTTGGTAAGATATAAGCGGTTTCTGGTAAAAGCCCTATCTTACCATTTTGCTAACTTACTCGGCAAATAAACTTTTTATTATAAGAGTAGTCCTGCCGGCCTATTCGTCTGCCGGCTTACTCTTATTTTGTACGAGCCCGTGTGATGAAAAATAAACTAACGGCTTCGTAAGCGCCCTTTTTTTTTTTTTTAATTGTGTAAAGTGTCTGGAAGAAGTTTCGAACACCTTCGACATGGTACGTACCAAGCATTGTGTTCAAACACTTTTCTTGGATCTAGCAAAAAACGATTTCCAAACTGCGGTCTTTTCGATTCCTCCCCAACTTCGTTGTTTTCCTCGTCTCCTTTAGAATCGGCTGTGGTACCTGAAGCCATCACGACTGTGTTGTTCGTGCCACGACTGTGCTTCTTTTTAACCGAGAAAATCCGGGTTATCAGCGAGTTATACGAAAATCTAGAACTTAAAAGTTTTTGAAACATCAACACCATCTCCCATTCTCACAAATTACACAAAAGCGACCACATGGGACGAAATTAACCGAAAGCAACCACATTGTAAAGAAAACTTTTGCAAATTGGAGCCCGAACGGAAGGTCATTGGATCCAGTCGGTATAATAGTTCCGTATGAATAACCGAATACATAAAATAGATAAGTACTTTATAGGTGTAACGTTGAAATAATTTTATTTTGTGTTTATGCATGTTTAAGTAATAAAATATAATGTTTTAACGCAATACCTTTTATTATTAGAAATTATGCTAGGATTTGGTTTAAAGACGTGTCAAAATTGCAACATTCTTCCGATTACGAATTTCAAATGTTGGTGAAGTATTACAATGTTATAATGCTTAGTGGTCAGCGAGGCTACACTGGCACATGCATTAACGGTAAAATAACTGTTTTCGAACAAATACTATCATAAATGACATGTTAAAAGCCTAAACATTAATAATCAACGCTGTAGATTTTCGCTGGGTGATTTCATAAGGAACACTCCGAGTGCCCTTTTGAGACATATGGAACTACTAGGTTCGTTAAATGAACGCAATGCGGGAAAAAAATGGTAGTTCTTGCTTCTTGATTACCTGCTTTCTGACCTGTATCCATCAACAGAAGAAAAGGTCGAAGACTCGGCCTCCAAATACGGTGTTGGACATTAATAGCGTTTAACATTGAAGAGGAATGGTTGGGCTAACGTGCGAACGTTGTAAATTGTAATGACATGATAGCAACTTTTCATACGTGGCAAAAGTTTGGAGCGAAATTGTGATGCCTTGGAGAGTGAAACACGTTTGGCCGAATGACAGTCGAATTAGCAAGAGAAGTTTGGGAGGAGGTGTGGCGTGCGTTTTTCGAAATAAGATTGTTGTCTTTATTTGTGCGTTGTTGACAGGAGTATTTTTTGCCTTCGTTTGGCGCAAATATGAAGAAACACTTCGTATAAACTACACCCTAACCCGTTACTTCCCCGAGCCGTACAACTATGAAGAATTATATACTAAGTGGTTAGAAAAGAGGTCCTTAAAACTTGTGCCAATTGGAGAAGGGGACGCGGCCTCTTCTCCTGACCTTGTAACCGAACAAGAATTCCTATCCGATCAGGTTCCTATCCTATGTGTCATACTGACTAAAGAAATAAAGCGTGCCAAAGCTATCCGCAACACTTGGGCGCAACACTGTAACGTAGCAGTGTTCTATGGGTCGCGCGATGATGAGGTGGTGCCCGTATCCAGGCTTCCCAACACAGCACCATGGCCTCTCCTCTGCGGTGGCTTACTCCGTGCCTGGAAGAGCTACCGTAATGATTTTCAGTGGATCATGATCGTGGACGATCTGACATATGCCATAGTCGACAACTTGCGCTACTTGGTGGCTGCCTTGAATCCTGAAAAGGTCCATTATTTAGGACATCCCATGCGAGACTCGCAAACGGGGCAGCTTTACAACTCGGCGGGTGCCGGCGTTGTCCTCAACCGAAAGCTTGTGGAAAACTTTGTCAGTCACGTGCCCGACGATGACGTTTGTGATCATTTTACCTCTTACTGTGCAACTGCTGACTGCGTTCTTGGAACGCTATTGCAACAATTTGGCGCTTCCCCGGTGGACACAAGAGACAACTTGGGCCGTGGGAGATTCAATTCCTTTAATGCCCACGATCTTCTGATTCCAAAATCAATTTCAGTGTTCAATCATTATTGGACAGATAGTGTTTACTTGAGCAGTGAGGTAAAGTGTTACATGTTATGTTGTTGTTGTGCAAATACATCTATCACTGTGCTAACATTGTCACGAGAAAGCAAATTTTAGTAATGCTTGAAATATTCGTCATGCCGTTTAGAAAGCAGCTCAGCCAACAAATGCAGTTTACGCTTGTTCACGCTAAATCCATTCTTCCTGTTCTTCCTGTGAGATGTTGCGGACACATCTCACCTTGCTCTAAACCAGCTAGTAGAAAATCGTTTTAGGCCTGATTAAAAAGCTAGTAGTAATAGGCTAGGCTAAACAGACATGTGTCTGCCATGTTTTTATGGCAGACCTTAAAAGCACTTGCAAATGAGTACATCGGTAAATATGAATCGCTTCCAAATTCCAAATCCAATCCCGTCGATTGATGTTGCTTTCAGTTGGTGCCACGAACAATGGCGGTTTACAGGATAGATACGATGTGCACCCCTCCGAAGCCTTTTCAAGAGTCATAAAAATTGTGTGTGTAACGCCAGCATTGGACGCCGTTAACAGCATAGGGATGGGTCGGTTTCATTTTTTTGACTTCAGTTTCGGTTTTCACGTCCAGAAAACCGCGGTTTCAGTATCGGTTTTTGCCACCGTCCACCCCAACCAGATATTTTAGGTGTTTCGCTTGTAACTGTAGTATTGCTTGATTCTAACTCGCGCTGCTTTCACTTTCAGCAGCGTCATACACTGAGGATATAGCTGTGGCATCATATTCCTCTATTTTCTTTTTAATTACTAGGGGCTTTACCATCATTTATATGTAGAAAATGATAATTATTAAAAAAAAATTAAAACAACAAATCAATTTTTGATTTTAGGAACACCGTACAAAAAACCGACACAAAATCGGTGTCGTTTTCGGTTTTCAGTAAAAACCGAAAATTTGGGTTCAATTTCGGTTACCGACCCATCCCTATCACAGCATAGCCTAAGGCACAAGATGGCTTTATGCGAGGCTAAGCCAGAGGTCCTCGATTCCAGTCTGACCTCAGTCACCCCTGGCATTTTCGGGAAGGGTCCTATGATGCCTCATGATCATTTCTGATTGGAATTACCTGGTAAAATTGTCCGTCTTGCCGTCTGGCACCGTAGTTTCGTTTGAAAGCTCAGCAAAGTTACCACGTATTGATCCCGAAGGCAGAAAGGGGTGCCACGTGCGACTATGTCGCAGATAATCTGGCACAGACACAGACAAAGGTGCCATTTTGACCAAATTTATGCCATTTCGTCAATTTTTGGCCGATTTGGACATTCCAATACACCATTTTAACCGTCTCGACGAGGCCTTTCCGTTGGTGGAAGAGCCGGATCAATGGGATAAAGCAGTGAAAGGTTATTCAGTAAACACCAAAAAGTGATGTGGTAACCATACGGGGAAAAAACAGATTAGCTGCAGATAATTTTTTCCCGACATTTGATGTCGCAGACAGTGGCAAAAAATTCTGCTTCTGGGGTATTGATTAAAATTTAGTAGACGACTTTTTTTAGTCCTACGTTGAAGCGGTGACTAGCAGCGCAAGCCCACGCTCAAATGATGCTGGTTCTAGTTTATAGTGATTTGCGGCATTGTGTTTGAGGATTTTAAGGGCTTGGACTATACTAAAATCGGGGTGGCATATGTACGTGTCAGGTCACTTGTTTCGTGACGATGTTTATCATGAAGACTGTCCATTTACACAAATTTCAAAGTAGTTTACCACAGTTACGTTCTGGCGAATTTTCGACAAACATCACACGATATTCACTCTTGTGGAATGCCGTGTAGCTTCTTCAGGCAAAGAGTTGTCAGGTGCTTGTGCGTTTCACATCACTCTGTTCGCTTGGAGTTGGAATAACGTGCTGTTCCCAACCTTCACCAATGTCAGTCGCTATTTGACAAATGGGAGGGAAATTCAGCAGTTGGTGACTTGATTTTTAGCCCTACTGACCATAACGGTGACTGATTAACAAACCCTGATGCTGAAGGTGTCATATCTCTGGAACTGTGCTAGGTAGAAACAAGCGGTTTGCGTCGTTGCATGCAGAATCACAATGGGTATCCAACCAAGCTTGCAATATTGTTACTGGCTTCTTTACCTGATTTAAAAATTTTGATTACTGAATACATTGTTTAAACATTGAGTAGCAAGACACCTGCTAAAACTGTTTCTACATGGCGAATAAGTAATTGACAATGGCGAATGAATTTTAATACCTGCTGGCCAAATGGCAAGCGCGTCACAATTCACACTTGTAAAGGTTGGCTTGTCTCTCTCCCCCCCCCCAACTGATCTTGGCAGGCATCACCAGGAGCGGCACTTTTGCGCCCATTCCATCGTCGTGAGCTCAGTTCAGCTTTAAGAGAGGGGTGGACGAGATGTTGAGCGCACCCTTACATTCAGCACCTCATCCACTCCTCTCTGAAAGCTTAACTGAGCTACAATGGAATAGGCCTAAAAGCTCCGTGCCCAGTGGTGCGGCCTGCCATGATCAGTAGGAAGGAGCACGTTCTTAAAACTCCAAGCGAACAAAGTGATGTGAAAAATAATCACCGAACAACTCTTTGCCTGAGGAACACACACCGCGTTCCACTCGAGTGAAAGTTGTGTGATGTTTGTTGAAATTCACGACATCTGTGTTTACATCTTGTACGAGGAAAAGATATTCTTCGTCCAATATCCTTGCAAATTTTCTACAGTCTGGTTTTTCTGGAATTGGAGGGGCTCAGAACGACTGTCTTCGTCAGGCTACCAAATCATCGCTCACTTCGTCATCGTTCATCTGCTATTTGATTGCGATGCTGGGCCATAGCCTCTGTAACTTGCAGGCCAGTACACGCTTTGAAATCTAAGCTTATAAAACATAAACGTTGACTCAAATTTTCAAAGTAAGCAATGTGACATTTTTAATCCACAACTGTTGTAGATTGTTTTGAAGTTTGCATACACGAATTGTCTTTATGATGTCACTGAATTTTCAAAGTAAGACAACAACATATAACAACGTTATATTTTTTTTATTTAATAAAGTGATTGGTATGAATATGAAAAAAATCCTAGCAGTAAGCAGATTCAGCTTTCGACACCAGAGTACCGACGAAGCTTCCAGTTTTTGTAATTGCAGGGGGCGATGATGGAAGGGAACACGGTATCCAGTGTCTGTTTGAACTGGAAAACTGAGGTTGCTTCAATGGTGTGTTAAGGTAATTTGTTGCAGGTGTTAACCACATGGAAAGGAAAAGTGTTTTAACGTAGGGAAGCCTCTTCTTAAAGAGTTTTGCTTCGTTGTTCCGAGTGGCTGAGGTTGTTATGAATCATTCTTTAGTTGCAAGATCTTCCCCATTGAGAGTCTTGAAAATGAAAATCAGATCACCTCTGATACGCCGGTTACCTAATTGAGTGTTGGAGCCTCAGGACAGCACGTCCGTCGGATTAGAGGCATTTTTGAGTCCCACAAGTTGCCACAACAAGTTTAGTGACACGTCTTTTCCAACTATGTTCCATTGTTTTACATTGTCTGCTCAGTTGACAATGAAAGAGATGAAATGAGCGTCATTTGAACATTGTGTGGGGTGATCTTTAATAATAAAATAACTGCAGCACCCAAAGAGCAAAAAGCAATCACATACAGGGTGGTCCACAAAAAACTGACGAACCAAAATATTTCAAGTCCAACTTTTCTAGTTAGCACCCCTCAAACCAGGAGAGGACAGAAATCAAATCTAATGAAACGTAAAGATTTGTCCTCTCCTGGTTCTGAGGGGTGCTAACTAGAAAAGTTGGACTTGAAATATTTTGGGTCGCCAGTTTTTTGTGGACCACCCTGTATTGAAGAACTACAAACATAAATGAAATTTTAAAAAGTGTTGTCTGTTGTGGCAAAACACAACCACAGTCGTACAGATTGCTGACAACTCGCGTCAATTTACAATGGTGTGGGGAAAGAAAGGTCATGCTAGGACATTTTCCCTTGATTAGTTGGCTGAGTACGTGTATTATTTAGATACTCTGTACTGTATTCCTAAATATAATACGGTACGTTTTTTTCCAAATACATCCATTAAAATATCAGCATTGCCTTATTCTTGCATCCAAATCCATAAGTCGGTCAAATTTTGGCCGATTTTGATGTTTGAATACATCATTTCAATCGTTATTACGAGAGCCCCTGCCCTCATTGCAAAGTGCCCTTTTTGTAAAAAAAAAAAAAAGTTGCCGACATTTGCTGAGCGGTGGTGCAAAAAGGCTAAAACGGCTAAGAAAGTTGTGCAAAGAGGGGCAGAAAATGTAAAATGGAGTGAAAACATAGGAAAAAAACGTCCCCAGAAAAAAAGTAAGTTGTCCCTGCCCTCTCGTGGACTTATGCACGTCCCTGTTCCCCTCCCCCACTTCATAAAACCTGGCATAAAAGCTTCCCGTTTTGTTGTAAATAATTAACTTAGATAAACTGTAAAACCAACTCTCAGCGTTGCCAGTGGCTAACAGTCGTTTTAACAAGAAAGCTGTTGCAATGCAGCTGAAGCCGATTTGGTTTTTTTTTCTTATTTCTTTATTGTAACCTTCTGTGGCATTTTGAAACATTTCCTTTTCCTCCTCCTGGCAGGGTGAAGATTGCTGTAGTGATTACTCCGTGACATTTCACAATGTTCGACCAAACAAAATGTGGCTGATGGAATATACCGTTTATCATCTGCGACCTCATTCGTCTGCCAGTTCAGAAAGCCAAACGCCAAAACCTATAAATTCAGTATTTCTACCAACCACGAACAAAAGTCATCCAAAAACAACAAATGCTACAGCAGAAGAGATTGTAGGCGACGCGATAGTTAAAGATTTGGGTGAGTATGGACAGAAGCATAAGAGGAAGCCACCTGGTGGACACGTGAAAATTAGCATTGTTCCGGCGACGTCAAAACAAACTAACCAAACCATTGGTAGAAGTACCAACAATGCAGGTAAACCTACTGAATTGGAAAATGGTGCTCATCAAGTTATTCGCTCACCAAGACGCTACACTTCATCAGTTCCTTTGGTAGTAAAGCCGATCACTGGCTTTTCCAATCGTGGTACGGATAGAGCAGTTTCAAGCTTAAACCGCTCTGGTCCGATTATGTCTACTGATGTAAAGTTAAACAAAAATGAAAATGAGTTAGATAATGAAATTCCTAAGACAATTACCTGAATTTCTTCCTTTCCCCCTCCTTTCCTGATTAATATGTTTAACCCATAACCGCCTAGATACGAATTACGCCTTCAACGTATAACAGCGAAAAACTAAGTCCTAGCGCGAGCTTTGTGAGGGGTCCCCGGGGGCGTAAGTCACAGCCCAGTGGTCAGCGTCGTCGGCTCCAAACCAAGAGAATGCCGGTTCCAATCCGAGAACCGACCCAAAAAAAGGGTCTGAAAGTTTTTTCAGGCGGTTATGTGTTAATTTGATTAAATATGTTAAACTGAGTGATTAATATGTTATACTTAAAAAATGCGAGCAGCAATATGTGAAAGGCAAATTCTGTTGCTGCTACAGCTTGACTAATAAGTAGTTGCTCAGAAATGATTCCTTTTTAGCCGTGTCTTGTAAACGACACAAAAAGTACACCATTTAAGATACTACCGAAAGTGTTCAGAATTTCGTGTTAAGTGCCAACATTGTACGTTAAAAAAAAAATTGCTGATTTGTTTGCCCTAAATGATTAATTCATCCATGGGTTTTTCAGTTGAAGCAATCTAGGGAGCGTTCAAGTATTACCCCATCAAGAAATTAGCCTTTGCCTCCAATAGAGTGAAAATTCTCCATCGTACACCGACTTCCACACTACAGATAGTTCCTTAGCAGCCTGCATTCTTCTTCAAAGGTAAGTCTTCTGTTTACATTCTTTGTTGTGAACACGATCACCATCCGAGTTTGAAATCGCATACTCGGATGGTGATCGTGTTCACAACGAAGAATGTAAACAGAAAAATGAATTACCTTTGAAGAGCCCGAAAATTTGTTAGATAAGAAACTATCTGTAGTGTGGAAGTCACGCTAATTACCGATTTTTCGGCACTTTTACTTTGGTGTGTGTTCATGTTGACTTACTGTGACTCGCGCAGCACCAAAATTCCAGTTTTTCTCCAAACCAGCAAATTTTCGAAAACTTGAAACGGGTTTTCTTCGTCAGACGAAGGGTGTGAGACGTAGTGGTGTGCGCGTCTCACGTCCATCGCCTGACGAAGAAAACCTATTTGAACTTTTCAAAAATTCGCTGGTTTGGAGAAAAACTGGAATTTTGGTGCTGCGTGAGTCACAGTAGGTCAACATGTGGAAGTCGGCGTACGTGGAGAATTTCACTGTATTGGAGGTATATTTAATGCAGTGTTCCACAGTAATGAGTGTCAACGTTACAGACTTTTTAAGAAATTAGCCATTTTCAAATCCCCTCTCCCCTCAATTGCTAAATATTGGGTTAGTGGTGCTTACGTCATCAACTGGTCACCCCTCCCCCTTCCTCATCAATCGTCCAGTAGCCGAACCCCCCCCTCCCTCCTGATGACATAATACTTCAATGCTTCCCTCCCCCCAGCATAAACATTCTTCATTTTTAAATTGGTGGTGGATATCTGGCACAGTCATCTAATTTTTTTGAAATGCACTTCTTTACTAGCTGAAAGATTAGTAAGGCCACGGTGTCACCTTTGGATTTCGCCCTTGTCACTTATTAAAGATCCTAAATATTGTGGCATACCCAAAATAAGAGTTAAAACTAAAATGTGGCATGTCGGTTAGGATAATGTCAACGGGGTAAATAAAGTGGTGAAAGACAATAATAGTTGCATTGCCACCACCTGTTACAAAATTGTAGTGCTGCTTGAGGCTAGCTACAACTTATTGGGCACATCATGGTATTAACTACAGTACTGGTTTTACGTTTTTCAGGCCTGGGCAAACCTGCTGCCAAAATGCACCTTCCTGAGTGTGCTTCTTGCATATGCATGTGTGCCTTTCCGTACTCTGGTCACGTTGCTAAGAACAGCAAATTGTGACACACCTTTCAGTTACTCCTCTGGCAGTAATGAAGTGTTATTTGCATAAACTTTAAGCCTCCTAATTTCACCACATCTCGTAGTGAGATGTGTATGAATTAAGCTACTCAAGGATGAGACATAGATTGCAAGCCTGCAGATAACGTGTGCAGATTATTATTAAGAAATGAGCACAAATAATGTGTGTATTGATGTGCTCTTCTTTCCAATTCAGCATAGGTCCGTCATAACAGCAACTATCATTAATCAATAATAAAGGCTGCACCGATACTGACTTTACAGATCCAATACCAATACGAACCAGTTATAGAAATTTTGATGATATCCAAAATTATATCCCCAATTTTTCATCAACACCAGATTTCTGCAAAAGTTCAATAATTATTAAAATACAATTTTTTTAAAATAGTAACCCACAGTTAAAACATAGCTAGGAAGATGTGCAGTGATTTCCTGACCAAAATGCTGCGAACCACATGTCGTAATCTCGAACAGTTCCAAAGTTATCGATATTTCTGCGAAAGTTGCTAATACCGATATTGCAAATATCAGCAACCGATCCGATCCAGTATCACTACAGCCTTAATAATAAATACCACAAGTGGATATATTTTTTGGGGATGAGTTATTGCAAGGTTTAAGCTGGCAATTGTTTTATTTTAGCAATTTGGCTAACTGCTTACCAAATTTAGTACGGTAGCCATATCCAACTTTCACGAGCCAAACAAACCATGCGACAAATTTAACGCTAAGAATTAAAGATGCCCCCAACCACCCAAAAAATTATTTAGTGTATTAGGTTTGTATGTTTTCAAATGCTGTAGGACCTGTTCTTAAAAAAATTTGGCATTTAAACATAGATTTCAATTGTCCTCTTGCCTAGGTAACTGTACAATAGCGGGAGGAGGAGAAAGGTGTTCTACTCTTATTTGCTCTCTAGAACGCGAGTCGGAAACTTTGTTGTCCTGGTTTTTTGCATGTGATGTTGGGGTTAAAATAAAGTGACAATCAAACATATGCAATACAGTCACCTAATGGTCTAGTGCGAGTTTGGGAAGCAATTTGTAGTGCCCATAGTCTATGAGACTAACAACTCATCAGTAACCACCAAATAGGCTAAAGGCTTATTGTACTCTGTGGTAAGTTAACCACTTGTAAGTCTAAAATTTTAAGATCCAAGTGTTTGGGGCAGTTAAAAGCAGACTGGACTTAACTTCCAGTAAAATAAAAAATAAAATAAAAAGCCTGGTGGCCTGGTTACTTTTGGAATGAAAAATGCCCGAGAACCAATCCTATTTCTTTTCACAGCCTTACTATGGAAGAAAATCTAAAACCTTGCAATTTCCCGTAAGTCAGAAAATCTGCAGCAACTGGCCTATTCAAAAATTCTGCTGAAACCGAGATGTCTGCAGTTTTGATTTTGCTTTGCTGATAATCTGCACACACTGCAAGTAAATCCTGCAGATTGTCTGCCAGGGCCGTAGTCAGCACCCATCATTCACAGTGGCCTCTGTGGTTAAAAAGTTGTAAGGGTCGGTGAACAGAACGTTTAATGTGTGGCGGTTAGCTGCTTATTCTGTGCTTTGTTTGCTGCTTTATATAGAACACTTAGCAACATTAGTTTATGCTATGAGTAAAATAAAAAAAAATCTAGCAATGGCCCTGTTGTCTGAAAGGAAAGAAAAACTTGCAGAAATCTGTAGCTTATCTGCACTAATTTTCAGCTGGAATCTAAAGACTACTGTTGATCAGAATGTTCCAAGCTTGTTCTAGCAGGTTTTTATGGTTATCTCCTTCTTATAGCTTTTTAGAAGAGTGAAATATGTGGGTATCTTATACAAATTACCATACTGCCCGATGCCATCTTTTTAAAAATTAATTAGAGGAACTTATGTTTAGGGTATAGTCTCGTTGAATTCGAGAATACCTTGTAGGAATTCTCTCTTCAGTTGAATTCAGCACCTGAACCTATGATAAGCAAACACTGGTGTGCGTAGTTTCTTTGTAAACCGGTGTAAGCATGAAACTTTGTGACCATTGATACGTTACTTGACAGTGGACTTAGTCCAACCAAGTCTTTTTTTATTTTTATATAAATTTGGTGGAAGCAAGTAATAAGCCTCACCACATAAAAAAATTATCGTGCCATTCCAGAAAGTTAAATGTATAAAAGTATTGGCCTTATTAGCAAGCTTTAGCAGACATTTCCATATACGTTTCTTACTACGTGTGTGTGTTAAACCCCTTCCCCATCTATTCTCTACTTAAAATGGAAGTCACGTGTTACCGGAGCATTTCCCATTTTATCAAATTGTTTCTTTCCTAAGCCTAACATTGAACAATTGTTATAGTTTCATGAATTTTGCAATCCAGAGATGATACTTGACCTTTAAAGTTCCCCATTGTTGATTTTTAACAATGGCATCAACTTGCAGATAGATTCATTACAGGGTTGTTCGATTTAAATCAATTGAATTAAAAAAAAATCATTGATTTAAATCATTTTGCCTGTTTTAGTACATTTATTCAATTTTTTGTATTGAAAAATACTTCACTGTATTGCAAAAATACTTTGCAATGTTGCTGGCGTGCACAAGAGCAAAATCCTTCATAGGTTCATTTTCTATGTTGGGGTATTCACCTAAGCCTAACCATTTAGCACGCAATAAGAGACTATAAGACTAAGTAACATTTTGTTTGTTTGTTTATCTAGTCTCTTAGCCTGTGTACAGGATTTCCCATGCAGGAACTAAAGTGAAACTGTGCAGGTAGCTTAGGAAAGTCATTGTGGACCTGGTTAACAAAAGAAAGAGTGGGTTAAGTCTGCAGCAAGTTGCAAACCCCCCCCCCCTAGTTATGCAAAATGCAAATATAGTAACCGAGCCAGAAAATACTGAAAACATAGCTGTCACCCAACTTTGGTTAACCAAGGTTTTGAAATAAATTTTGTTTTTTAATGATTTTTACCGCTCCAATTCAATGTTCAAATGTTGTATACAAAATAACTTTTTTTTTGAAAAATCCAATTTAAATCAAAAAAATCTGATTTAAATAAAAAAAATCCGATTTTATCTATTTAAAAAAAAAATCATCCACAACCACAGCTTAAAAAAAATTGTTGGTGCCATTTAATGACTGCTTTTAAACATCCGCAAAGCGTTGTCCCAGATGGAGCAACTTCAAATATATGCAGTACCTTGCAAAACCACCAAACTAACCACCAAAATGTGAATTGTTTTCGGAAAGTTGGCTCCTCACGTAATATCGTACATGCTACCAACACGTAACGAAACTATCCATAACTTCCTTCGCCTATGGGAAGCCTGCTGAAAGCTGTAGGGCTGGGGAGATGTAAGGACGGTTAGCTAATATCAATAAAATAATAGTCTGATATCTATTTCATGATGCTACTTCTTTTATAGAGCGTGGTCGTGTCAGATCGATTTCCCCAAACGCAATCATTAATCTCTCTTCACAGTTGAAGCCAAAATGTGGTTACGACGAACATTACTTTTAACGAAACAAGCAAGGTATGACCTCCTTAATTACTGAGTGAAAATTCCGTACCCCCTCATGCACCTCCAAGCTGTAAAGGTTAACAATATCACTACTGCTAGATGGCGCCATGGTGTTTTCATTCTCTTTTCAATCGGTGATAGTGCCACTTTAAAGACAGAAGCCAGCAATTTCAACATAATAACTTAAAAATAGAAGGCACTCCCTCTGACTCTCACCCAGCCACCAACAACGGATGAGGCAAGGTATGCGTTGCCTACCAACTCACTCGTTGTGGCATTCAAATAAAGGACCAAAATATCAGCTAAAGTTCCAGAATAGAAATATATTTTGGAATACCATTAGGAAAAACCCAATTTATAGTGACAGTTTGATAATACAAATCAATTTGTGAAAGGGCTTTAATGATAAAAAAAAAGTGAAAAAATTGTTAAAGGGCTGTATATAAATGATATCATGCAACGTGGCGTGGGAAGGGGGGGGGGGGTATATCACATAATGTGATAGTTTTGGATAGGGGGGTTGAAAGGGAGGGGTTACTAAATTTGTGATATTACACACCAAACTGCCAAATGGGGCAAGGAGCCAAAAAAAAAATGGAGTCATGATTTTGGGTTGATCAGATTAATAAAAAACCTAAAAAAAAAAGTAGAGGAAAATGGTGCCACAGCTAGACTCGTGGTTTATGACGCTGCTGAATGTGAAAGTAGGAGCGAGTTAGAAGTTAGTAATACTACTGTTACAAGAGAGAAAAAAAATTGAAATATCTGGTTGGGGTGGAGGGTGACAAATACTGATGCCAAAACCAAAACCGCGGTTTTGTAGGCATGAAAACCGAAACCAGAACTGAAGTCAAAAAAATGAAACCGGCCCATCCCTAACTTCCACCAAGACCCGAGAAAAACCTAAGATTGGGTGGTATTTGGGGATATGATTGTGCCCGAAAATTATTGCGCGTTGTGGGGAATAAATGCCTTTTCCTTTGCTTTGTTTGTTTTTCTCAGAAGTTTAGTGCTGATGCTGAGTAAAATATGAGTTACTTTTTTATGTGTGTGGGCGAGTGCAATACGTAATACTTGCGAAACCAGCTACATTTTTTATTTTTCTTGTTTGAGATATCTTTAGGTTTTAGCTGTTAGTATTTCTGCCCGGGAAACTTGGTTGGGGTGGTATCTGGGCATCAAAAGAAGTTGGGAGTACACAGTAAGAGCCATAGCGGCCGAACTGCGAGAAAACACTTGGTTTCATTAAATTTAGTTTATCTAGTCTTAGCTGTATCATCTTTCAAGCTGTTCGTTCGTCTTAATTCTTTGCTTCCTCTGAGCAGTGTGTATTTTGATTTCTGCACCCTTTGCCTGAACTCTCGCTGTCGGGCACCTTGAACTTGTCCCTTCTCACCTCATGGTTTTATCACTCTGGTGGTGTATTTTTATATTGACTGGATCAACTCATCCGCAGTGAAATAGTTACGAAGCCACAAAGTTTCCCTCTCCCACCCACTTTATCCCAGTACAAATCTGGAATGTCCCCCAATTCATTATTTACAACGGCATTACTTGATTGCCAACATGAAAACCAATCCCTAGAAGCATTTCCTGCGGCAAACTCCTTTTATTAAATTAATTTAAAGTGGCCTAGGAGCAGATGCCTGGGAAGCCGCCACCGCCTTGTCCATAAATTTCTAGAGTTGCCTCTGTAGTAAAAGTTAAAGAATTCATAACGGATTTTACTCTGAAAGTTCATGACCAAAATTACAATAAAGTATAAATAAAGAATCCAAGCATGGCGAAAATCCAAAATTACAGAAAATAAAAACCGTGGAAACCTCAAACTATTCCGTGGTATTGCATAGGGACAGGCGACGTTTAAATACACTGAGGGAGGGCGCGAATCTGACATCATCAGGTCAAGAAAACTCAAGAAAAACATGCACAAATTCAAAAACGGGTACTGTGTATGTTTTCCCTGTTTTTGAATTGTGCGTATTTTTTGTGGGTTTGTTTGTAATTGTAATAAAATTAGCATTTTCATTCAGGAATATTGTTCCGTGCTGCATTGTGAAGCTAGCTTGTGTTTAAACAATTTTAACCCACCCACTGAACATTAAATCAAAGCCATTGAAAGTAGCCTCAATCCCATGAACTTAGTCTTTGTAGACTGTTAATAAATCCAGGCAATATCCTTCAAAAAAAATTCTGTATTCCTATTGTTTGCAAGTTATTCTCTTCCTAGTTCATAGCTGTACTCTAACCCAAGATAGATCCATTATTGTTTAGTGCCTAAATCCAGATGACAATGTAGTCAAGACTGGTACATAATCTCGCTAAAAAACATCTTGTGAACGTAAATGTAAATTTCTACATTTTATCGTAAAAATTCTGATAAAAGGACAAACTGCTAATGTCACTTAGGGCTAAGTAGGGTGTGTAAGTTACGGTTTTTTTTTTAATGTGTTATATTCCTCTTTCTGTGCAAGTCAATTCCAATGAACCCCTCATATCAACATTTACAATTTCACAATTAATATTGTTGACACATTGCAACACAATGTGTAGCTTCATTCCACTAATTTCATATCCATTTTTTTTTATAGTTTCGTGTATTCACAAATAGTATGTGTAGTTGTCTCTTTTCAGTTAATGAAAAGAAGAAATCTCCTTCGTGGAAAAATTAATGTTACAAGATACAATACCCCTGTTTGCTTTTGGAAATACTAGGACACTAAACTAACGTTTTGACTTTAAAGCAGTTTGGCATGCTTTGGGATTTCTTGTTGACAACAAACCCAAGCCTTAAAATTTCGTTTTGTTCCTGCAAAAATATTGGGTTAGGTGAAATTAGTTTACAATAAGGTTAGCTTACTTCAAGTTACTGCTTCTACAATTCTTCTGATGTGCCTGTGTTAGAAATTGTAGTTTGTAGATGGGATATAGCCAGGAATAGGGTGTAAATCCCCTTTTCATTGTGTTTGTTTGCTGTAAACATGTTTTTGTCTTTGCCTAATGCTTGCAAACTGTCTTTTCCAGACAAATACCTTGTAATTAAACTAAACGGTGACAGTTGCTCCTCCTTGGTGTTAGTGTACAAAACATCAGCGAGCATACAACACCTTGCTACTTAAACCTGTTGCGTCACATAGAATGTTGTTTTTTTGGAGAAGACCAATTTTGTTCCAAGTTAGTAGAAGTGATGCTACTGTGAATCAAAGATGTGTTGCTAGGTAATGACTGAAATGAATTAATTGTGTAGTCTGAAGTTGCCTTTTGTGTATCCATCATGTTACGTGCAATATCTATGCCATTTGTGCTGCCTAAGCATTTTTTATTTTATTTTAAAGCTGCTGGTATGTAATTATAATATATGCACGAATAATCATGGAGGAATATTGCCAAGAAATACTTTGTATATGCTGCTTTATTAAAAACAAATTAACTTTGTATTACTTAGTGTATTTTTCTAGTCTCCTTCAGTAAAACACATGTGTCAAACACCAAAACTGATAAGTGGGCCACCAGGTTGAGAAGAATTGTTTGGCTCTTTGAAGGAGTGCATCAACAGATGAAACCATCTGCCGAGTTAATCCAATTATTAGGTTAAAATGGATGTTGTCATTAAATACCTTTTCAGCCGGACTTAGTTAAGTCTAAAGCAAAATAAATACAGACGCAAGCCTATTTCCGTTGTGTTTTGAACTTTAAGGTACCTGTTCACTATTTTGAATAGCGCGTTACCCATATTCTAAACACAACATCCACATTCAGATTCTCCATCATCCAGTAGGCTGATGTGGGTCACGTGATGTCATTTTAGTTATGAAAAATGGAATTGTTCCATTTTTAATTCACTGCTATTTTCTTTATATTGCTCGAAGATTCTACGGTGCTACGTCTAGGAGTTGAAGAGGTGAAAAGGCGCCTTTAAGCAGTGGAACTTGTACAGCCGAGTCTTGTCGGCAGTCTTTTACAGCAGTGGAAATTGTGTGAGTCTTGCATCCAAAAGTTGAGGCTTGCATTCAGCCACACTGACACGGCCATACTGACATTGCATGTATGGACATGTGCGTGATAACTCTGCCTATGACCATTTCCTCTTAATACGGCCATGCCTGGCTGAGTGGTAAACGTTTTGGCCATTGGTCTCAAAGCTCGAGTGTTAAATTCCCCGACATGGCAGTCTGTCATTTAGTCCAAAAGGCAACTAATCATGTTTGCATCTATTGGTTTATTGCTAACTAATCCAGTTTGATGTTTCCTACTCAGATCCAGATAGGAACCAAGGCAATATCCTGCATACTTTTACCACGCTGTAGAAAGAGTTGTGTAATGTTCCATTGAGCAACAACGCTGTAAATGTTTCTCGTAAATGGATATTTTATATATGGACTTACTGGTAATAGTTTGGTCAGGAGCATTTTCGTTATGGACAACTGAATGGTAATACTGATGGAGACGAAGTGGTTTACCTCGCACTCTCCTTTCAAGACCCATTTCCGTGCTACTTCGGGTACTGCACATATGTTAGGCCGTAGTTGTAAATTACTAAGTTGAAGGGAGAGTCAGAAACCAACACACGAGTTCAAAGATCGTAATTAAACACTGTTGGAATCTTAAATATTTCTCTCCACATGATTAGTTTGTCATTCACTGGGACCCAGTTGACCCACATGACTTGACTGGATTAGACGGAAGTGATCACACAGCTATCAGTCATTTTACAGGGGTACGATTCTTCTTCCTTTCAGCGGATTTCCGTTTTTTTTTTTATATTTTGAAAGTGACTTAAAAATACGTTAAAATTTCTTTAAGTGCTACAAATCTAGGAGTTTTCATCCTCCCTTCCATCCAGAACAAGTCTCATCCCTGATTTTAAGCTACAACTGTTGAGCAATTCAACCAAATTTCATTTGGATCGGTATTATTTTTTTTCCCCTACTACTCACAATTTAAACCTACGGTCTGTGGTTCACAATTGAACTAAAGGTTGAGCTTTGAAAGTGGGTATCAGGGTCAACTATTCTTCGGTGCCTAAAGATTACCTTGCTTATCACTGTCACTGGGTTTCTGGGGGCCTTGAGCTGGAACACCTTATTGACGAGATAAGTCTCCGGGCAGCGATATGAGAATCACCAATTCTTGCAACGCAGTAATTAATAAGTTACGTTTATATCTTTGTACACGATCTCTTCTAGTTTTTATCACTCAGACTCTATTTTCTGGTTTCCGCCCTTCGATCTCCCTCCCCCCAAAAAATAAAAATTTCACAAGGAGATTTTCTTTCCATTTTGAGAGGTGGACCAAATTTGCACCAGTTTTACCGTACTGTAATATATGTATTGCAAATTTAAAAAAAAAAAAAAAGAGAGAGACAATCAGTGGATCTTCCCCATGGAGGAAGGGATGGGATTTATGTCCCCTGGTTTTTTGTTTGCTTGTAACGCCTTACCATTGGTCAAATAGATTACACCAGTAAAATCGATAAATTACATAATGTTTAACAGAAAATTTGCTACAAGAAAGGTCCTATGCATATTTAATATGAATAGTGGAGGATTTTTTTTTTGGGGGGGGGGGGGTGTACAGGCCAGTCGGGAAATTGGTGTCCAGGGACTTCTTTACGTTTGGTAACATTTCTCTAAAAGGTAAGAAGCATCAGACCTCCTTAGCTTGGGATTTGGTGGCGGAGGGAGGTAGGGGAAAGGAGATTGGTTGTATAAGTGTGCTTTTGTCCTTTTCTTCTGGTTAGTATGTTTTTTTTTGGGGGGGGGGGGCATGAAAGGGAGATTTACGGATGTGGACTTTTGCTTTGTGAAATATGGTTGCATTTTAAATTATACGCAAATATTACATGCAAAATTTCAGAACTGGTAGGAGGGATCTGGTCTTCCGACTTAAGGGAGAAATGTCAATAAACTTATTTCTTTTGCGGCGGAAATGTGCATTACCTGCTATTTCAGCATTTCATTCTCAGATGCAATGTTCCCTTTAGAGATCAAATAACCAATCACTGGCCATTTCACTAACCTTGCAGTGCGTACGCGGGCTCTCCTCCATAAGATTAATGGATACCAGTCCAAATCACCTTCTATTCTCAAGCGCTGGTTCAAGCACATCGTTGTTTTTCCCTTCCTTCTTAACGAGAGACAGCAAAAGACATCATGACTAAAGTCTGCAACTACTCGAAGCTGTCCTGGAAGAGTCCCTCGCCCTTGCCCTTGCCCTTGCGCCATCTTCAATTCGTCTCTTCTTTTGCCCCGACTGTGGGGCACTCCTCCTCACCGGCATCCCGAAGACCTTCTCAGCGCAACACTCCTTACCGTTCTCCTGCTTCTTCTTTCGCTGCGGCCTGTCCTCCATCTTTCTCCGCACGCATTGGAGAGCCCTTGGCGGCAGCATCGCTTCACTTAGCAGACACTGATCACACCCTACTGCGCACACCGAAAGACTGTCCGACTCCGATGCCTTTTCACGGCACTGGCAGTGTGAAAGACCTGCCACGTTAGCATACGCACTCCTACTGTGAAAGACGCCATCTTGCTGCATCTGACTCTTTATCTCCTAAGAAACGCTGACTTTGTAACATGGATTTTTGATCTCTTGTGGCTCCAATCATGAATCTGACTCCTCCTCTCGTTGTGCACACTTCAGCGAAAATTCCTTCTCTCATGGCATTGAGGACCCTTCGGGAATCCCATTGTCCGAATTGCTCAAGACCGAGAAGACATCTTCCTAAACTGCTTCTTATAACAAGCCTTCTTCAAACGACCCTCCCTAAAGAACAAAGACCTTGTGACTGAATTCAGCTTGGGTCTTCGAGACCACAACCCTAGGAAACGCTGTCTTCTACGTCAATCGACCACCTTCCTCACAACCCTTCCAGGTCCAGGAAGAGAAACTTGGTTTTTCCATTCAACTGGTGATGGCACTGCAAACCCCAAATATTTCGAAACTTACGCTGAATCTGAATTCTGGACTGTAGAAGCAAAACTGGATTTTGGAACCGACATGAACAGTCTAGGCAGAGTTGAAGTACAGTCTTCAGTCCTCAAAGACAGTGACAAGATTCGTGGCCTTGGCCTTCGCGCCAGCTCTCAAGTCGACATTCTCCACACTGCTGCTAACGCTTTTTGTGTCAAACTCTTCGACGAAACCGACCGTAAACGTGCGGATGGTTTGTCTTCCTCATCAGTGAACTCTTCAAAAAGGCTAGTTTCACCTCCTATCACTCTATGAACTGGCTGGTCAGAGCCCTCTTCAATTCAACGCTT
This sequence comes from Lithobius niger, assembly GCA_023313725.1. Lineage (NCBI taxonomy): Eukaryota > Metazoa > Arthropoda > Chilopoda > Lithobiomorpha > Lithobiidae > Lithobius > Lithobius niger. Next base: position 46,698 of record JAHWFP010254811.1, read on the forward strand.
TTGTTACGCGATCAGGCACTTCAACCGCTCCAAATCTCAATGACTAAATGAAAGATGGGCTCCGTAATCAACCTATTCACGCAGCAGAAACCTTCTTCATGGGCTTAATCCCCAAATTGACTCCTTACCCTGACGTGGCAAGGAAACCCAAAGAAGACACACCCAAGCCACAAAACAATGGCTTCTACAAGTACCCTTTCAAACCCTTTCTGAAGCAAGGCAACAGAAATGGCAGCTACAAACCACGGAATAAGTTTTCCCGATGACAACAACTCGCATCGCAACTACGATCAACAGTCCTGCCGAAGAAAGTCGAGCTCTCGTGGCAGAGGAGGACGCAACATTCACAGTCACACACCTGAACAACGACAACACTATCCCTCGCCAAACTCCAAAGGAATTCACAACCTTCTACAAAGACAAGCCGTACATCAAAGCTTAAATCCTCTTCGTCCAGGCTTCTACAACTCAATCTTTCTAAGATCAAAGCAATCCAGAATAGCAAGACTCATCTTCAATCTCAAACCTCTCAACAAATTGATGGAAAATTGTCATTTTAAAAACTCACGACTCCATTCACCAATCCCTTCAAAGAAATTAATGGACCGTCTTAGTAGACCTAGAAGATTTATATCTTCATATTCCCGTACATCACTCTGTGCGTCACTTCTTCCTCTTTATTAATGACGGCATCGGTTACAAATTGCAAACTCTTCCTCTCAGACTCAACGCAGCACCTCGAATTTCCACAGTTGTGCTCAAACCGGTCCTGGCTCACCTTCATCAACAACAGATCCTTTCTCACGCCTTTCTAGACGACTGGTTGTTAAAAAACCAAGACAAATTCTATCTACTACATAATTTTCAAAACACTCTGGGCCTTCTTCATCACTTGGGTTTCGGCATCAACTTCAAACCGTTTCGACTTGTTCCTGCCCAAATGTTCATTTTCCTAACCTCTAAACAGCAACTGTTATGTGTTCTCTGGACCACATTGAAGACACACTAGCACTCCAAAAGGTTTCTAACCCAAAGTTCTTACAAACTTTAGAACCTCAACAGTCTAATAGGACAACTAGACTTTCATGGTAACTCTGGTACCGTACGGCAGACGGATGATGCACCCTTCCCACCTCTATCCCATAAACACCTGGGGATGTCTTGAACACTCACCCTCTGGACGAATCCTTTCCAGTGGAAACAATCCTTTGGTGGTCCAGGCAATCGTCTAAGATTATGCTAGATCAGGTGATTATGACGCGAAATCTCACCCGACCTATGCAATTAGTACATGCAACAGCAGTGTTTCTTTGAAACCAGAGTTACTAAGGTCAGTTTTCAAAAGCACCCCAGATCAAGCATTCGTATACACGATCACTTCCCTAGGGAATTAATGCACGCGGTCGCGAGATTTTGTGTTACTCCGGGCAGTTGGGTCAATTTTCGAAGGTACCCGTCGGGTGAGGTGGGAGCTGTTGTGCAGGGATTTCAAGTTGCTGGGTGTGGAGGAAGGGGCTGTTGCTTTCAGTTCCTTCCTAAACGACCGAACAGAACACAACACAACTTTAGAGACAGTTTGGCTCCAAATTTGACGTCGCGCGTGTGTAATGATGTTGCATCAGCCATTTAGTACCTTCTGAAACTGCAATCACAGCTCAGCAAAATCAACAAGCTCAACAGAGCACTCGTTACGTCATACCTTTAACGTGACCAGGCATGGCAATTGATTGGACTAGGCTAGGCTAATGGATGTGACCAGGTGCGAGCAATGCCAAATTGAAAACCATCTCAGGGCTGGTGGTTGTGGGTGGTTGCCAGTGGTGGAGCTTTTGAGCATGCGCGATTGCCGGAAACAGACTAATCGCTGACGATGGTTGACGTAAGCAAGCCAAATCAACACGGTTCTACTAGGAAATGAGCTGAACTGTCACCAACAGTGGTGCGTTTGGTTCGTTCTGTTCGGTACTTTAGGAAGGTACTGTTGGATTCAGCGCCTGTACGATGGGGGCAGGTGTATGGCTTCCTGGAATGGAGTGGACGGAGTATAAGAGAGGTTTGAGGTAGTGCTGTCCGTTGTCGCTTCTGCTGTTTGTGGTTTATTTGAGAGGTATGGAGACGAGGTTGATGGACTCAGGAAGAGGTTTTGTTTTGAGGAACAGGAGTAGGGAAGGGACACGGACTCCGGCATTGACTTTTGCAGATGATGTGGGGGTTTTAGAGGGTGGGAGGGAAAGCCTGGAAGCCATGTTGGGTGTGTGTACTGAATGGCATGCTGAGATAAAGGTAGCGTTCAGCAGTGAGAAGCCGGGGTATATGGTGTTTGGTGAGGGAGAGGATGAGTGGAAGGAAGGGGGGGGGGAACTTGAATGGGGGGGACATTGAGGTGAAAACGGTGACAGAGTATAATTACTGGCGGTAAAACTATGCGTGAGGCCGTGTTATTAGGAGCGCATGGCCGGGAAGGCTGGTAAGGTGAAAGGTACGATTAAGAAGGTGGCAAGGTGGGGTTACAATAGGTATGAGGTTACTAGGATTTTATGGAAAAAAGTGGCAGTTCTGGGGATGATGTTTGGGGAAGGCTTGCTGGTGTATGATATAAAGGATTGGAAGCAGCTGGAGAGGTTTCAGGATGAGTTGGGCTAGTGGATTTTTGGAGCTGGCCGTTTATCTGTAGGAGCGTTGGTGGAGGGGGAAATGGGGAGGACAGGTTTTGAGGCTAGGGAGGCGATGGCGAAGATGTGGTTCGATAGGAGGGTTAGTGGGCTCCCAGAGGAGATGTTGGTGCGTAAGGTGTATGATTATGTGATGGGAAGGTGCTACACTAGGTGGGGGTGAGGACAACGATTCTGGCTGGAAAGTTTGTGAAGGTCAGGGAGGGGGTTTAGCATGGAGGCACTGGAGGGGATGATTAGAAAGGAGGCCAATTACGTAGTTGGAAGCAGAGAGGTGGAGATACGACCTGGACAGTAAGTCTTCTGTGACTAGGTATCAGGAGGAAAAGAGAAAGATTGGGTGGGAGAGCTGTTATAGGGGGATATTGGGAAGTGTCCTGATGTTCAGGGTGGGGGGGGGGGGGCTTTTATGAGGGAATTGGTCTGGAAGGGGGAAGGGAAAGACAATGATGTGACATGCAATATCTGTGGAGAGGTTGAGGAACCATTGTTGCATGTGCTGGTGGAGTGTTGGGGACTGGAACACATTCGGGGAGGAAGGAGTTGGGGGAGGGTGGGAGAAGAGGCTGTTTGGTGGCTTCTGGGATGTAGGGTGGAGGAGGAAAGATATTCTTCTAGGGTGGTGGAGTAGGAAGATATTGATTGCCCCAAGGGGGTGGAGGCTGGTCGGTGTTTTAGGTTTGCGGCCTTGGGCGTTCCCGCTTCATCATTATAGAGAAGCATGGAGTAAAATAGCCTATTACCAGAGAATGAAATTCATGGAAAATTAAAGAGTAGCAAAAAATGTGTGGAATTGTGTGTCCACCTGCTTGCGGAAAGAGACTAAGTGGGCGAGAAGGGCCAGGGAACCTACTCAGAAGTTTGGTGGAGGATCAAATTTTGGGAGTGCAGTTAGTCTAAGAAATTGGCAAGGTGCAATAAAAAACTTTAGGTAGTAAGAAGAGGGAAGAAAAATTGTGGAGGGTGGACATGGAGAAGAAATTTCAACTTGGCAGTATGTAACAGAAAATTTAGGATTGGCTGGAAGAGGGTATCATGAGGGGGGATTGGGCAAGTGGCGTATTGTTTACAACAAGATTGAGAGCACTTGAGGTGCGAGAATTGGAAGCAAAATTAGATAATGTGGGGGATACTTGTGGTATTTGCGGTGAGGCAGCAAGAAACACTAACACATTCTTGTGGAGTGTGGGGGGTATTGTTGGCAGATTTACGAAACGAGTCATGGGGGAAGCAGATGAATGTAGAGTATAGACTGATATAGATGCTAGGAATGGCCTCGGCTGATGGGAGAACAGACCAATGGGGGGGTAATTGATGAGACAAAGAAGTTGTTAACGGGATGGTGGGATAGAAGAGGGAGGATATAAGTTGTGACCTTTCTTTGGTTTGTTTTGGCTATTTGCTTCCTTTCTATGGAGCACTGCATACCCCGGTAACAAGGAGAAGGCCATCAACAACATGCTGCTTTGCCTGTGTGACGCTTAGATGGCAAAGCATTATCAGATGTATTAGTAGCCACAAATACCACCCTGGACCGGTAACATTCATTAGGCAATAAGATGAGATTAACTTTCTGATCGCTCCTTTGATCGAGGTGCCAGGTTAACGCTGTTCTGCTGCTGGTCGTAAGTGGATTTGAGTGTGAGACTGACAACTACAGGTTAGTAAGTTATTTACTTAAACTAGAATTTAAATTTCTTTTTGGTTAACAGCACACTAGTAGTTTTCGTCGCAACTTTTGTAAACGATCACAAAATGCAATTTATTGGTGGTATGAAGAGCAATAGTTTTAATTTCATAAGTCAAAGATCTTTTAAGTTCTTACAGGAAGAACAAAACTTGCAAGATCCTGTAGGATCCTATAGGATCTTGCACCTGACCTTATTGCAAGATCCTGTAGGATCTTGGTGCAGATCCTGAAGGATTCTACAGGATCTTACTTGTGTGCAGGATCCTATAGGATCTTGGTACAAGATCTTGCAGGATACCTTTAAGAACCTAAAGGATCTTACAAGTCCTTATTTAAGACGCTCAGACGCTTGGTAAGTCAGGTGCAGTAAAATCTGTAATTGAAGTGGACGAATTAAATAAAAAAAATTACTGAGTTAAAACAAACACTTATTTTCTGTCTAATACGAATTCGTTTTGGCTTTTCACTTGTGATCGGATTTGTTTCGATTTATCCACATCTTCACCACAGTGTAGTGGTTTTAAGGACCCGACAAGAGTATATTCATATCTCTTGAACATGAATATATGTAGGATATTACGCTGTTCGTTTTTTTTTTTATCTAATAAGGAGTATAAAAAATATCACTTTTACTGCAAATGGTACAATAAGCACTTGTTTCTCAAGTCATGGTTGACTAAGGTAAAAATTGGGCATCTTGCCTTGGTACGGAGCAAGGACCTGGAGAGCTAGCTACAAGGAACACGGTATTAAAATGGAGGATAAAAAACATTTTAGTGAAGCCAATGCTGTTAAGAGTGCATTTCTTGCGCTAAAAAAAGTTGTTTTGTCCAATCACTTATGCTGCAAAACGTGTATTAAGATTGTAAAATTGGAAAAGACTCCACTTGCTGCAAACGGCAAAGCTGCCAATAAATCAAAAAAATTATCGTGCATTTTAGGCATAAGAAAACCGCCTCACAGCATTGGCTTCACTAAAAACCTTAAAACGTACCATTTTTTTACCTCCATATTTATCCAGTGCCCCTTGCAGCTAGCCTAATGTATGCTCCAGCTAGTCAGAATGGCATTGCTATTGCTCTCTGTGTCAGCGCTGCTTTGGGAAATAGGACTTCAGTTATGTTAAATCAAGCCCTATTCACTCGCTCCTTAGTCTACTCAAGTTTCCATCGATAGTACTCGCAATCAAAAAGTGCTGCTCCATCTGTAGGGTGCGACCACAAACTAGTGTCAGCACTACTACTTCCGGACAAATCCGAGACTGAAACAAAGTTACAACCAAACGTTTGACGCCACAGGAGGCAGGTGCTGGCTCAAACGTCACTTCCACTTACGTCTGGAGTTGGTGGTCGCGAAGGAAAATTGAGAAACTAAAATTGCCTAAAGTTGTCAAGCGGCCCGCACTTGAACGGAACTCGGCCTTTATACTTAAGATGGAAGTCTTCGAAATTCCAGTTAATTCTGCTGTTTCAGCTACAATGGTCTTCACGCTTTTAAGTGGATCCTTTTGCCGAAGTTTGCTGTACACATTCAAAACCGTCTGCTTCTGAGAGCTTGTCAAAGCCTTTCCTGCAGCCTGGCGCTTGAAAAACGTGACCGGAGAGGAAGCAGCCATTTTGATTTTGGTCGATTGGCGGAGAAAAACGCAATATCAATCTGTGCGCAATATTTTGGCTTTTAATAAACTGCAGTGTATGAGTAATTTGTGTCGCTGTAATCAGGCTTACTAATCCACATTATTCATATGAAAGTTTGTTTTGGGCGATTAGCTATTAATAACTAATGTAATAACGTTTTTACATGCGCACTATTTCTCTTTGGTGCAGGGATGAAGCATCGCGTGGTAGTGATTCGGCCACCTACCTGTTCGCGTTGGTCCACGCTTGACCCCGATTTTAGTTTAGGCCCCATTTATAATATTGATTTCGACGCGTACGCGTGACGCTCGACGCTCGGCGCGTACGCCAGTTCATGAGCAAAGCAGTGCGCGTGGACAGTCTACTTGGCCCGCCCGTGACATCGTCAGGCTCAGGCAAACGCTCTATCATTTCCAAATCAAACGCTCGAGCAGGCGCGTAAGCTTGCTAATGCTGACCGCTACTCCGATCCAACTATGTTGTTTCACAACTTCCCCCTTCTACAACGGCAAGATTCGATGCCATTCGGCTCAAGGTCACTGTAATTAAG
>JAHWFP010254811.1:53256-65176 GCA_023313725.1 Lithobius niger
TAAGCGTTGACCATGGGAAAAACTCGTGCTTCACGCGCCGAGCGTCACGCGTACGCGTCGAAATCCATATTATAAATGGGGCCTTATTAGAGTATCGGTTATGGAGTTTTGAACGCGTTGCTTGAGCGGTAAGTCCAGGAAGTGAGTTACCCCGTAACGAACTGTAGCTATGAATCCAAGGTTAAATCACCTAGCCTAGAGCCAGAAAGTGCAGCTTATCTCCCGCACAACAATCTACCACTGCAATCCCCTGTAGCCGATTGGACAAAAACAAGCTTGTTTTATTTGTCTTGTTTTGTCACGTTTTAACTAGAGTGGGATGGGCTACATTTGAAAACATGTTCTTACATAATGAAAAGGTCTATTACAAGATGGATAAGACGTGCCTTTTTTTTTATCATTACTAATATTATTCTTGATTAATATTAACACAAACGCATCATTTTTGCATAGCTACTGAACTTCGCATCTAGGTTGCAATAGGAATGATTGGCAGGTAACGTTAACACAATTTTGAAACCATTAAAAGAAGCATATATACGCCAAATATTTGTTCATTTTCACGGCAAATTTTTCCAATTAAAAATCCTCATTGTTTCATGGTAGTACGGTGAAATTCCTTATCTTTGTGGTGTTCATGTTGTCCGCGGTCGAGGAAGGAGGGCACATCTTCTTTCAGGGAGGTCATGTGGGAAATTCGACTGGTACCAGTGCGAGCTGCGTACATGGAATCATGCAGTGACAAGGTGGGACGTGGACGAATGCTGACTGACCGGTGTTCGTCGGGCAACAGGACAGGCAACGACGCAACGGCCCGAGACCACTGGCTTCCGAAGGGACTTTCTCGTGACCCCGTACTCACAAACGTTTCCTCGTCCCCGCTAAAGTCGCTATCGTGCATCGTGACCGGCCAACGTTTCAACCGTCGGGTAGATATAAACTCGGACACTTTGCTAGGCGTTGTTGAATGACAGGCCCAACTTGGCAAGGGGGAGTCGTTGGAACTGCACGGCGTTTGCGGGTCAAAGATGTTCTGCCCTACTAACGGCAAGTAGGCGAAGGTGAAGGTCGATTCGCAAACTGGTAGTGCCGTGCATGGTTTGACTCTGTTCACTTGAATACCGTCGCTAGTGAACTGACTTTCAACTGGCACTGACGGCACAACCAAGACGTTGCCTTCAAAATCCAGGAGGATGGTTGAACTGGCAGTGTCCTTCAAGCCCTCTTCTTCACTCGCTGTCATACTCATTTTTCAGTCATTAATGACATCATTCAATGCATTGCAACCCAGCTGCTACCCAATGGCAGGATTTTAACGCTTAAGAAATTCCCATTTGAAGACTGACCGAAAGACGAGTGACCTCGACATTTTGACACTGGAAAACAATAAATTTATCCTTATTTTGAATGAACTGGAGTTGCCATAGTATCGTGCACTATTATTGCTACGGTATTTATTCAATTGTGATTGTTGCTAATACTAACAATCGCCCTATCCTTGAGCGATACATGGCAGAACCAGAGGGTTGGGGTTGGGGATAGAATTGTTCGCACGAAGCACTGGCCGTACTAAAAGAGTGCGGATCTGGTCGATTAGCTTCCCATTGTTGTCCAGAATTCATTCGAAACTTAAATTCATTCGAAACTTAAATTCATTCGAAACTTATTTAAATTACACAGGACCCATGCAGCTGCACCCCCTCCCACGCTCCCCGAGTGTGGGGTCTGGATATCTTCCCACCCCAGCACCCCTAGCGTTTGGTCTTTGGTTTTAATTATCATATCAAAAACCAAAACTGGTAAAATGGGCCGCCAAGTTCCGAATGGCTCGGCCCTTCAAAGGAGTGATATCAACATACCAAAACATTCACCAAGTTAATCAGTAGAGACTTTGAAATTATGGATATTGGAATGGCTCAGGGACCGGAGCTTTGCGGTTGTCTTGGAGCAATGTTGTTCTTTTTGGAGCCCCTTGACTAGTGGGCTTCCCCAAGGTTCCGTATTGGCACCTTTGCTCTTTTCTCCGTTTATCCAGGGATTTTGTCATAACGCCCTAATTGGGAATAGCAAATTTGCCGACGACACCAAGGCGGCCGCGATGCTCCGGTGTCGGGAGGTTATTCCTCATTTCCAAACCTCCATAAATCAATCATTTGCATGGAGTGATCGTTGAAGAATACCTACTAACGCTGAAAAACTTTGTTTGATACATCTTGGACTTCCAACCCACTTTCTACTTAACTGTTTAAGTGTAATCCCATTAATGAGGTATATTCTGTAGGGGATCTAGGTATTGTTATAGAGGGAAAATTTAATTTTTTCTGAACACACCGAATGTATCGTTCTCAAAGCTAATAAGCTCATGCATTTGCTCAACCGTACCATTAGTTGTCGTGTTTGAGCAGTGTGTATTTAACATGTTACATAACTATTATCCACCCTATCTTGGAATATGGAGTCCCTTTTTGGGAACCGCTATTCAGGCCCGGACTGGCTCAATTCTTATGACCGGGCTCATAACATTTTGGCCCACCAAATTACCATTCTGGCCCACCAAATGAAAAAAAAAAAAAATTGGCGCACCGAATTAGTTTTCCATAAATTTGCTAGCACCCCCCCCCCCCCCCCCACTCCCCATTTACAGAATTCAGTTGATTCGGTCATTACAACATTAAGCACATGAGCATTGAAATGAACAAATACCAATTAAAAAAAAACTGGCCCCCGGGCAGTTGCCTCCAGCCCCCCTACCCAGTCCGGGCCTGCCGCTATTCCTAAAAGACAAAAAGGCCATTGAAAATATCCAAAGTAAAATTACAAAGAGAATTGTCGGGTTGACGCATTTAAACTATAGACAGTGTTTTGAGTTTTTATGTTTACCATCAATGGATTGGCGTTGTCAAAGAGGGGGCTTAATCTTAATGTACAAGATCATCAGAGAAAGTGAGACTCAAATACCCAGTACTTTTTTTTTTAATTATATACTTCATCCTTTTCTACTAGGGGGTCTATGTACAAACTTAAGGTTCCTAGTTTCAAATTGAATACTACCCGCAATTCTTTTGCCTGTCGATTGATCAATTTCTGGAACTCGTTGCCTGATTTTGTTGTCAATGCACCTTCAACCAACGTTTTTAAAAACAGATTGGACGGTCATGTTTCCGCTGATACCATATTTCAATATAATTAATTGTTTTTGTGGATGCTTCCTCTGGCCATCGCTGTTTTGGTATTGTTATGGGTTTTCTTTTGTTTTACTGTTAACATTCTTTGGGTTTTTGTAAAATTTGATTATCATCGTCATGAAGTTTGTCACATTCCCTATGGGGAAACTGACAACGTATTGTTCTATTTAATTAAATTAATTAAAAATTAAATTAACCTGACACCTATAAAACTAGCAAAAGGGGCTGTATTAAGGCTTACTGCAGTTATATGTACAGTTTCATGCATCAACTTGTTCCGCTTTGACCAGCAGACATTGCCAAAAGTCCTATGGAGATTAACATGGAGTAAAAAAGACAGTTAGCTAACAAAATTTCATGAAATCAGTAGTTTTGAGGAACAGTTATGTTCAAATTAGACCATCCCCCAACTCATTATTTTCATTAGGGAACACTCGGGACTCCATCCTGCTACTTTTCTGAAGTTTACGCCAAAATGCCTGAAATCAAAAGTTTAGTGTCTCGGCCAATAAAGGATTCGCCTATGACACTGGCATGCGATTATGTGAACTTGGCAGGTGCACACTAGCGTGTGTCCAGATTGGCCGCACATTTTTTTTACCATAATTTAGAGATCTACACACGATTTTTAAACAATTATAGCATTTCCATTGTTTCTGCATGGCGTCACGTGTTTGTACCTGACGACGATCGCTGATTTGTCAATTTTTGTTGACATCTTGCCTGCCTGGGTAGGGATGCAATAGGACTGTGCCTCATAAACGGGCTCGTATGTTGACTTATGCAGCCAAATTTGGCTTTTTTTTTTATTAAATCATTAACACGGCGATGGGCGGCCGATGGCCCCTGAAATCGAGGCTCAGTTTAACGAACAGGTCTCATGATTAAAGAGAATTTAAACTGTAACTTCCAGAATAAAGGAAGAAGTGAAGTGGTTTTCTAGCTGTAAAGGTGAGTTGAATGACGACGATGTGACTGCATTGGATATGTTTCTTTCTTTAAATTAGGTGCAGTCGGCGAGATTCACGGAAGAACTGAATAATAGTGATTCACTTTTATTTGTCGTAGTGGACGCTTTTTTTAGGTTTACTAGCTTAAAGCCCGTCAAGATGGGTGAATTTCTTCTATAATATCACCAAAGTGACGTGCACCTTTTTTGACGTACCCCCCCCCCCCCCGCCTACTCCACATTCTAACATATTATTTAAAAATTATACTTACCTTCTTTTTCATTTTTTTCTGGTTTCACTGTCTACAATAAACCTTTGAATACAACGTTGCTTAGCCAATTATGTCTTCCTCCATTTCACCCGACCCCCCCTTCCCCAACGCGATTCAGTTCTCGCATGGCATCCTGGGAGCTTTACCCAGCCAGCCACACAGTCATGAGAGCTTTTCTATGTAGTATACGTATCACGTGGTGGCGTTAGAGCTTTCTTCGAGTGTTGAGCAGTGGCGTAAATAAGGTGGGGTGGGGGCCCAAACAAGAGCCAAGGGGTGCGTAAAAATCCTTGGATAAATTGTTTTTATTCTCTAATTCTTTCAAATTTTTTTTATTTTACGAAGTCGTTCATTATGTGAAAACATAAAAATAATTGTACAATACAAATAGAGTGTTTAAAGGGCCCGTCAAATGTGCTCCCCACCCCCACCCGCAAGAAAAAAAAACTATTTCTTTACGCCACTGGATTTTAAGTTAATCCCCGCAGCACCTGCTCCCACAAAATTAATGGGTACAGTAATGGTAGAGAAACCGATCTAACGCTACCTAAAGATCGTCCAAATCCTTTCCTAACCTACCTAATCTAACCTAACCATAAGATCAGTAACAACACGATCGACAAACCCGCAGCAAACAACATAGAAATAAAAGACGTGTGTAGAGAGCACGCAGTTGTAAATACAAAAGGCAAATTGTTCTGAGTTCACTTCTGTATACGTTTTAGTATTATCAGTACAGAGTAGGCTTATCTCTTGTCTTTTGTCAATAAAGCAGCGTCAAGTGACGCCATTTTGGCTACGAGATACCATTTGGAGGGCATAGCTACAAGGTGCACTAGATTAAAATGTAAGTGGTAAAACGGCACTTCTAGTCAAGACAGTGCTTTGATAGCGGATTTCTTAGGCTTAAAAAAATGTTGTTTTCTCCAACAACAAAAATCGCGCGTTATAGGCTTAAGAAATCCAGTCTAATAGCATTGGCTTCAGACTTTTCGCCCTCCAGTGCTCCTTGCAGCTAAGCCAGTTACTGGTTCCACCATAGAGTTATACACAATAATACTACGTCAGTCACTGCCCTATTGGAACTAACATAGTCGAGTCAGCATGTTTGAATTAAAACTTGAGGATACAACATGCTTCATGTGTTTATTGCCATACTAGATGTAAGCACGGCTGTTGTAATGATTCCGTGATATTTCCATCACGGATTTGGTTTGGTGCAGTTCTTTATTACGCAAGTAGCAGTTAAGTGATTGTGTTCAGTGCCGCAATTAAGGGGGATGCAAAGGGTGCAATGCACCCCGGCCCAGGAGGCAAGGGAGCCCAAAATTCAAAGCAGGTGGCCATGAGTTTTTGCATAAAACTGGTATGTCCTAGGTTTTTTGGGTGTGCCTCCATTATTGAGGCACTATCTTTAGTTGTACTTGCTGGCCACCAGAGCCACTTCCTGTAACCTGATGTGTTGCTCCACCTGTATTTTTAATAACGGTTAGTATTGGCAGGAAGCCAACGCTCACTATTCTGTCACTCAACCCATGTTATTGGACTCAAACTCACTGGGAAGGGGGCTCATACCCCCACACCGGTAGTTATACCTAAGAGCTTGACAACTTAGGCTAACATAGCAAAAAAACACTATAAAATAGGCCAAAATCATGAACCTAAAATTGTTTGATTTTGAGGGGGGCCTATATTTTACCCTTGCATCCCTTCCCCTGAAAAAGGCTAGCCATTGTGTTGCCATATGTTGCGATTTATTGACTTTTGACTTGAGTGTTGCTGACACTGTTGCTGATTAGTGCAGTACAGTGGTGAATACAAACGAACCGGTCATACGTTTTCTAGCAGGGAAGCATAAAATCCCAGAGAAAATATTTATTTACGCCAGTCATCATTTCTAATTACTATGCACAACTGGGGGGACGGGGGGGGGGACGGAAGAGATAACCTTTTTCTTATGCGGGCTTGAGTGATAGAGAAAATGTGGATTGCGGAGGGATGTGTTGATGATACGGACATTGGCATAAACTTGGTTAGCGGCATAAACTTGATAGCGGCTTAAACTTTGTTAGTGGCATAAACTTTTAAACATAAGCTTTTGGAGCTACTAAATTTGTGACGTCACACACCAAACGGGGTATAAGCACATAAAAATAGGGCTGATTGGCTATAAAAATCTGGCCATCGGAGTGATTTACTACCAAACGGGAAAAAAGTACAAAAAGACATAATAAAAAGTCATCAGTTGTCTCCCTCGGCAACGTAGGGGCTGGGTGGAGAGGGTAAGAGGGGAGGTGGTGGGGGGGGGGGGGGGAAAATGGAAATAGGCACCTTTGTTTCTATTAAGCCTTAAAGGGCAAAAATACCTATGTTAAGCCATGGAAACAGCTACGTTTTATAAGGCCTGGAAAAAAAATGTGTAAAAAGAAAACCGTGTGTTGATGTTTAACATGATTAAGAAAAAAAAATCGTTTGGTTTCGCATCGCTTAAACCTTGGATCAATTGCACTATGCAACCAACGCGTGAGTAGTGATGATGTGATTACGAATTAAAACTTTATTCAGAAAACAGAGAATAATACAGAACATAAACATGAAATAACGCTATGCAGTTACCACGTTGATCACTCAAGTTATCAAATAAACAAACCCCGATTGTTTCTTTTTAAACTTAAAAATTAGAAGCTGTCTTTTGTGTACAACACAACTGCTAACAAATCGGTACAGCTTGAACTGACTTGTAAATAATAAACAACAACTGTAGGCATTGAACGATAACTGACGTAAATGCCGAGACAACGGTTCACGCCACTTGGACGCTTATATCTGCTGCCGCTATTATAGCGCACTACCTCCTGGTCACTCATATTCTTTTGTTCACTTGGGTTGACTATTAAGAGATGGTGCTACGACTGTACCCGGCTGGTACTTGCGGCCGTCCATCGAACGCGACAACTCGATTTTATTAATAAAGATTAATACAAGGTCCGAGTTCAGTCCATTGGACGTGCCCACATTTTACCTTGAGAAGTATTTATAACTCCAGCCATAATCAATGGTCAATATGGAAGTTTAACAAAGAACACAACAACAATGTTAGTCGCTGTATCCTCAACTCCATAACCAGCAGAATGTATCATCAACGTATCAACCCGTAATGGGCGCCATCTTGAAATTAGGTTGGCCATTTTTAAATCATGGCTATTATCGTTAGATTTCCTTCATATTTAGAATGTAGATGAACCAGTTGCAACGAATTAAATGGGGAATGTACCATTGTAATGATAAATGCACACCATTTTGAAAGTAGGCAGCCATTTGGAACTTTGCTTGTTAGCATCCTATTTTCTTCAAATATAGAACATAGACTAACAAGTTGTAACAAATTAAATTGTGCAATGTGCCACGGCCAGTATTAATTTGTAATGGGTACCATCTTTATGGGGTAAACATTTTGAAATTAGGCTTATTATCGTCAGATTTCCTTCAAATTTAGAACGCAGACTAAGTAGTTGCAACGAATTAAAATTGTGAATATACCACAGTCATTATTGTTATAATGAGTGGATATATTGTTTCGAGTAAGTTGAGGTCCATAGAACACTTTTATATTGACAGTTAGGGGCAGACATTTTAGTTCACCAATTGCATCCGGAGGGGACCATCAGTTCTGACCGTGAAGTTTGAAATTTGCTGATATCTGTTTCGCTTTCAGGTACAGCAAACTTCCGTCGGATGAGTAGTCGGGCCTCAGAAGCACCACATACAAAAACGATGGTGGCTCCCGATAATACCCTAAAGAGACAATAACTCACCCAAACATCTATTCACTCATGAGCGCCATCTTGAAATTACGAGACCATTTTGAAATTGTGGTTGTCACCCAATTTCCTACAAATTTAGAACGTAAACGAAATAGTTGCAACGAATTAACAAGGGGACTGTACCATAAATGGGCGCCATCTTGAAATTCTGGTTTTCACTGTCCAATTTCCTTCAAACGTAGTAGACAAACTACAATTGAAGTAAATTGGAATGATGAATGTAACCCGGATATTGGCAACACTTTTGCAATTGGTCGTTTTGTCTTGTCTTGCTTCGTATCGGAGAGGCATTTCGGGTGGCATGAGATGCACGACTTCCTCTCAAGGTCATGTTCACCGATGACCAGTGTCGCAATCGGGGGTGGTGTAAAGGGTACAAGGCACCCGGGTCCAGGAAGTAGGGAGCCCAAAATTCACAAGTCGGGGACACAAAGGAGTCAGAATTCACTACATTTTGGTCAGGGTTGGGAGTAATTTTGTCCCTAAAATAATTTGCTTATTTGCATAAGAGGGGGCCCAACATTTTTTCCTTGCACCCCTCTTTGCGAAACTGGTTGTGGCACTGATGGTGACAATAGATTCGCCAAGGTTCATGGGCAATTCAATTTAAGCTAGCGATATTGCTGCCGGGAAACATCATATTTATCTTATTTACACGTACGTACTTCCGTGTATTTCAGTTTAATGGCCAAGGCTCGAAGTCCAATTCCAGTTTCTGAGAAGATTCTGGTGGTGTTCGATTTTGATTGCACTCTCGTGGAGGCAAGTTGTAACCAGAGTTACATTTTAAAGCTGTTGCCAGAAGCGAGCAAAGAAAGTAACGGACCTGGAATTATGTGGGAGATGCCACCGGGAAACCAACAAACTGCTGTTTTGTCTTCTGAATTGATAAACTGCCTGAACGATATCCACTTTGTTTCTGGCATGCGAGACTTACTACTTGATCTGCAACGCAACGGACATGAGACCATCATTATATCCGACAACAACTCAGTTTTTATTGGCCACACACTCAAAGTCTCAGGTAGGCACTGAAATAATAATAATATTTGAAAACTGCTGAACGTGTAATGTGCGTAGATTTAGTCACTAGTCTTCACCAAGAGTGCCCGCACGTTGATGCACGTTAGGGCACCTACCCCCTCCGCATATTTATTTAACTTGTTTATTCACATTTATTTTCATCTAGTTGGTAAGGGTTGAAGGTTTTTCAAAATTCACTTACTCGTGGTTATGACTTCAAAGATTACTTAAAAATACTTAGACCGATAGCCATTGGCTGTGTCGTGCATGTTCATTGCACGATGTGTGGGATATTTCGTTGTATTATCAATCAAACTAAGCAAACGTAGGATTGTTCTTGGTGCAATTGTTTCCCACTATTAATATTCACCTTTAGGTATTCACCATTTAGTAAATACAGTAGTACAGCCGCCACAAGGGATCCCGTAGGAATATACTCCTTATCGATTAATCCTATACAAAAACGTGTAGTATATGCCATGGGGCGTACTGCGAATAGAGGTTTGAAAAATGAGATCTGCAGCAGCCTACTCAGGAATACTTGGAACCACTTGAAAATTACTTACACACGACACCACAAATGCAAATCATAATTGTTGTGTCTAAAAATTGTTTGTGAGATCCGTGAAAGCGGTTCGAAGTGGTAGCAACTATTTACTCCCCCGTGGATTGCTACAGAACTCAAATTTTAGGCCTTGTCAGCAATGTCGGCTAGTCTTACAATGTGCATGCGTGCGCGTGTGTTTGTTTGCCAAAATTTCTAATCCTGGCACCTACGAACATGCGAAAAGTGACAAAAGAAATATAATTAAATGGCCTTCATTAATTTTGTGTTGGTTAAGGTATTGTTGGTCAGGAGTGACATGAAAGGGAGTGTCCGTGATACCACAGGTTCCATCTCTCGTTCATGGTCCCCCAAGCGGTCACATTTGAAATTACTGATCGTAACTATTTTCTTGGATAACACACGTTAAAAATGCACTACATAGTTTTAACCTAATAGATAGATGCGGAAAAATACAACTCCGGTAATGATTAATCCAGGCATGCGGCACCCCGCTTGCAGCAGCGTTCCACAGGGGGTGACTTGACGAAGCAGATGGCTTACTACAAGCCAAGGCCAACTGAGGCAGAAATCGCGTGTTTCGCCTCCCAACTCGGCACCAGTATACGCGCATCCGGAAAACTGATGCCTTTTAGTGCTGCTCTGGTAAAATAAGATTCTAGTAATGTTGAATCAACTGGCCTGTATCTGAGAAACGAAACTGACAGCTTCTCGCCCAGATGACCTTGTGGCGAAAGATGGAATATGAAGCAATAATTACAACATGCACACTCCCACGCCCTATGGACGTGTATATATATTTATTCGCTCCTGTAATATGTTGAACTGACATTGTTGTTTATTTTTGGGCCTGTAGATTTTTGACTGGAGCTTGACTTGTAATAGCTGTATACACGTAATATGCTACAGGTAAAATGGGGCACCTTTTAGTTTCACCCAGGCTTTGTTTAATGATTATCAAGATGTAAAGTTCATCAAGTATCAACAGTTTTCCACATCTTCGTAAGGTGTGTCCGATCCTCAATATCCGGTAGCAGTGGTGTCAGTTGTGAATATTCGACTAAGAACAAGCAAGATAGTTGCTTCGTGTTATGATAATATTCCTTTTTATCTTTTACAAGCAACATGATTTTCATACTCAGAACTTTACAAGCTTCCTTTTTACAAGTTTCCCTAGTTTATATACCCGTCGTCTTCACAGTTCTTATTTTCGTACTTATATAATCAAATGATTATTACGCCTACATCCTAAACCAAATCTCTCCATAATGCATTTGAGTGATACATCCATCCATTTTCTTCTTCTTACATCATAAACCAAAGTTCCCATAGCAGAAATGAAGCAACCGCAACGACCCCGGAAGGGGAACAATGAAAACGTGCGAGTGTGTCAATTCTTTGGCATGAAGTTGAAACTGGGACGTTGTTGCCCTGAAAAGAAGTTGAAATTGGCACATTGTTGCCTCGACTAACAATTTGCTGTAACAATTATCCTTCTAACTAAACACCGTGGTAATCTCAAGGGCAAGTATTACATGACGTCATGCACACTTCTTTTTCACACGGTACGCATCGCTTAAGCCACAGAGAAAGACTGGGGGTGGGGGGGGGGGGGCAAAGTGAGCTGTTACCATTAAGCATACAATCACGCATTAACTGAACCTAAAAGAGAACAAACAAACAAGCACGGGACCCTGGAGCCGGAGCCGGGTACGTGTTCAACTACGTATAGCAAAGAGGAGAAAGGGAAGGAAACCAAAATGAGAGGGAGAGGACGGGATAAAAGGAGGAGGGAAGAGGGGAGGGAGAGGAAAAATCGACTGTTACAGTGAACGATCAGGCAGCACCGAGCAAATACTGGGAAACAACCACGGGTCAAACAAATCCCCGGGCGAAGCTGGGTACGATGCTAGTATGCTATAAACTAAGGAAAATTGGAAATAAAGCCAACAGCGAAAATCATACACAAGAAATAACGTAGTTCAGTAAGCCACCTTTATGCACTTATGTTTCGTCGGAGTGGCATGACCCGGATTCGAACCAGCTACCCAGTTCGCCCCCAGATCACTTGCATAGCGCCTTAGTCGCTATGGCCACATCCT